>JAKCPI010015491.1:0-110802 GCA_023213315.1 Euborellia annulipes
AAGAAATTCAAACAGTTATAAAAACTAGTAATCTAAAGAAATTATGATTTTCGCTCTTTAATTTCAATTGAATTTGTTACCAATCAATTTAAATAAATAGGAAAGGGGTCTAAATAGCCATAGATGCCGACAAAGCCCTTAAAAAAAAAAATTAAAAAAACCGCCCACCCCGAGAAAATTGCATTAATCCGCCACTGTTCTGAACCCCTATAGTTGCAAGCACAGAGTATATCAAAATTCAGATACAAGTCCAAGTTTAATCCCAAAGTACATTCCAATAAAAAAATATATGTTAAAAAGTAAAAAGTGAATTGAATGAATGAATGAATAAATTTATTACGGGCCAGGGCTTTTTGCCCCATTAGCCCATTGAGAGATATGTCAAAAAATTATAAATGCATAAGTTGAATTTAGATGGTCATGTCAATTAAAATTCAGTTGAATTCTATGATAGATTTGTAGATCACCTAACTAATTCTATAAATTCATTAAATTCGAAAGATTCAAATAATTTAAATAATATGCATATCCCGCCTTGGTGCGATTCGGAGGCAACGAACTTAATAAATCAGAGAAAAGTTTAAAAATTATGTAAGATCAATGACTTGTAGAAAATTATTTGGAATATAAAAATATATATGCAAAAACTAAAAGAGTTTTAAAAGAGAAGAAGCTGAAGACATTTTGTTCATCTTTGAATAAAAATACACCACAACAATTTGGAATAAGATTAAGATTTTTAAAAATGCGCTTCAAAAGCCTAGAAGGAAAATTGATGATGACATTTTAGCACACATAATCCCGCCTCCAGGGCCGTTCCTGGCAAAGTTGTCGCCCTGGTCATTTTTGGCGCCCCTCATCCAACCACTCGTGGTTCCTCTAGAAATTATGTAATAAAAAATCTGGTGTGATGGTCACACAGCACACAATTTTCTCGGTAATTGAAAGTTGTGTTCTGTGCTTGTCATACCAGATTCATATAATAAGATCATATAAATTTTATAAGAAACGATTCAAATTTTAAGGGAATAAACGTCCTTTTTTTGGAATGCCTGAGCTTATAACAAAATACAAAATTTTTTTTTTTGATCGGGGTGCTTTATAATTTCATCTTTTTACAATTCTGTTTGAAGTATTTTGCTGTTGTTAAGGATTAGCCGAGTCTTTTAGATTAGACAACGTTACTAGGAGGCACCACGGACAGGTTCCTTCCAAGCCCCCAAAAAATGATCTTTATCTTCTTTTGAAGCCCTTTGACACAGTGAATAAATGGCCTTTACTCTAGCAGCTTGTGGTCATTTAAAAAAAATTTATTTTTCACTGTATCTTGGTAGTGGTAGAAAATAAAAAGAAACAAATTCTAGGACATTCTTCGATCTAGCAGTATTTTAATATTAGTAAATGATGTCCAATTGATTTATAGGAAAGTTTCTTGAATGAGGTGGCGAATAGCTAAGCAGAACAAGCTGCAGATTAAGGAATGTTAGCTCGTTCGTGTTCGAGAAATCTCCTCACGGGTTTGAAAGGTGCGAGATAATCTCAGCCTCCAGTAACAGACACAAATGAGGCAATTTCAATTCTTGACGTGGATGAAATTTTTCTTCTAAGTAATTCAACTTCAGCAACTTCAATTCTCGACTTGTTTCAATTTTATCACAGGAAATAATTTGCAAAATGTATGAGTGAGTGGAAAATATAATATAATTATTTTCTGTCGGTTTTTTGCTTGAGGATCGAAATTGCCAATTTTCTGAGATTTCATTCATGTTTTCTATATCGGTATTTTAGAAGATCATCTACAAGTTATCTGAAAAAAATTTTTATTCTAACTAATAATATTCAATCGAAATTATTTAAATGTATAATATATTAATTTTATAATATTAAAAAAATTACCTTTCAAGAATTAATTACTCCTCTAATATCTACTAGGAAAAACAGTCCATTACAGAATAAGAGCATAAATTAAAATTTTGACTTCGGTGCTTAAAGAACAAGGCAAATGAAAAAATTAGAATCCATGAGCTGTGAAGTCAAATACAACTTTCTGCATCGCTGGCTTTTTATATATTTATTATAAAGTCAGATGTATAGTGAGCACATCTTTCGTCGCTCTTTTGGAAAAAATATTATTATTTATTTATGAAAATGAGACGTCCTAAAAAAAAATTGAATTAGTATTAACTCTAATCAGTTAATAATGAAAATATCAAATTAGTGTACTATTAATTGATATTTACCTTTTTTCTCTTTTCTCAGACAAATCTTCACTAATGAAAAGTAAACACCAAAGAAATTATTTCTTAGTTTTCCGACAATAATTATTTACTTATCTAATATATTTAAATGTCTCAATTGTGTTATTAAACATGTTATAATTCCTTGGCCTGAAAAGAAAATTTAAATTAGCCTGTTAATTAATAAGAATTTTGAATTAGTGTTCTAAATTATTTATGTTTACCTTAAATTTCCCAAAAAATATTGAAAATTTTCTCTCTTCTCTCACTTTTTCGCACTCACATAAAAAATAAACACCAAAAAAGATATTTTCATTTACAACAAAAAGTGTATGTGATAAATGAAAATAAAGCCCTAAAGAACAGCAAGAAGGTTTTAAATAATTATCTCTTGCTTGCCGAATACATATATATATATTCGATCAATATATATATAGATTTACCGTAAACCGGGAGTCTGAGGAAATCGTATCAGTGAGAATGAACGTGATTTTTTTGGATTACGAGCAAGCGAGTGTGGGGAAAGAGATCCTACCTAGCCTAACCCAAAATACGAAGACAAGAGAGAGAGTATTTGTAACCCCGTCTCCACCATCAGATCGGTGGAGCCCTCGGGTTCCTAGCCTCAAGGATTGCAATTTGGACCCTCCAGGCTATTCCTGGAGAAACTGCACCCTTCCCTGACTCGCTTTACTCATAGAGCCATCTCAAATCCACCCTCACAGATACGAAAACATATCAGACTCAAGAGCGAGTTTATGAATCGATCATGGAATAAATCAAGAGAATATCTTTCATTTTAGTTCTCCGTTTGGATCTTAAATTAAAGAAACAAATCAAGGGGTTCTAACAAAACGAACTAGCTAAAAGATTAGAATAGGCACCTGAAACTAATAGCAACAACAACAACATCAACGACGACTACGAATATCCAACAAAGGCATAAAATGAAAGTATTCTCGTTGATTTCTCCACTATTTGATTCACGAAAAGTAGATATAGGTTCATAAAAAAATCCCTCTCGTTGGCTCGTTGGCATGGTGCACCCTCCACCCCTCTATATTTAAATCTTTAAACTACATTTAAGGTGTGAAAATAAATTTTCTAAATTATAAATATCAAAAAGTGAATACAATTAAATTTGTATTCGTTTAGCAATCACACTTTAAGCCCTGGGTACCAAGATATTGAGGAAGAGGCTCTTTACTATTTGGAGTCAGCTGAAAAAAAGAGCATCCTAAAAAGCTAATCTAATCTACCCCCTTTAATATTCTTGCACCATGCATAATACCTTTGTTCTGTTGACCCTCAGGAATCTGTAACAAAAAAGAAAAAAATGAAATTAGAATCTCATCATTTATATATTTTTGTATTTATGCGTGTATGTCTAGAGAATAAAATATTTACCTCCTGAGGGGTTGAAGGTCGCTCGAAGCCCCTTCCCTGGCGCTCGTAGAGCTGATCCATCCCTGCACTCGTAGAGCTGATCCAGTTGATTGCACTAGGTGAACACTTAACACTTAACACTGAGCACTGATCACAATTGCACTGGGGAAACACAAACCTGCAAAAGAGAAATTGTTTAAGAATCTATCCCTTAGAGGTCTAGCAATCTAATGTAATCAATTTTTCTTTATGATTTTATAAATAAAGTTTAAAGGAGATTTATCTCCAAATAATGCATTTCTCGCCAAAACTTTTTAAACTTTTTATTCTAATTTATAGTTTGATCCTTAATGAATGTATCTAACTATAAAATGTAAATGTACTTACTAAAATGTAGAAATTATAGGAATCCTGGGCCGGAGCGACATGTGCCCTCTTATCCATGTCAAGCCCTCTCTGCACGACTAAAGGCGATGGTTAAAGATCGAGCAGACAAGCGCTGGCAGGTAATAACAGGCCAAACTAGAAAGAAAAAAAGAGAGAATTACGAAAAATCTTCATCTCATAAGTGTATATATATATATACACAGAGAGAGATAATTTAGTAAATATTTTTTAGAATATTTGGCATAATTGGGACAAAAAGCTCCCTACTAGATTTTTCTAATTGGAAAATTCACGATTTTTTAAGTGTTTTTCCTGACTGTCCATAATGTCCTCTATAAGGGTGAATTTATCAAAATCAATTAAAAATAAACAATATATATATATATATATATTTGAAATCGGGTGGAATGAAACCTGCTTTTAATTAGATCACCTGGTCACTTTATATTTATATTGGATTGGATCATAATGAGACTTATCATTATTAATAAATATAACATTTTTTCTATTATATTTTATTTGTTAAACTTTGAGTCAAAAATCCTTGTTTAATTCTCTTCAATTCAAATAATAAGTGTCTGTAACTAATTGTACTTGAAAATCACAGGATTAGAGACCAAAAGTTGAACAAATAAAATAAAAGAGAAAAAACTTTTTATTTATTAATAATGAGAATCAGTGGAATCCAATATATATAAATGGGGATATAAATTCATAAATGATTTTGATAAATCCATTCTCACCTCTTTTAAATTAGAAAATCATCTTTTATTTTAAATATAAAAATTGATTTTTTCTAAAATATATATATATACATAATCAAATAGGAAGAATAAAATGAGCAAGCAGCTAATTATATTTCAATTTATTAAGAAACCAGGGCCGAAACGTTTAGTAAAGTGAAACAATTACTTAAAATAAACAATTACCCGTGGCATTTTACTGAGAAGATATTCAATCTATACAATCACAGATTGAAGGCCCACCAGAGAACGCCGACCCTACCGCCTGATGGACAAAGTGATACCTCCCAGCCTGTTTATAGGAGCTTATCCTACATTGTGGGCCTAAGTGAAAGACTAAAAAGACTAATTAATGGTCTAGCCCCTGCATTAAAAATTAGTTTTAAACCTATTAACACTCTAACCTGTGTATTTAACAACAAAACACCTACACCTTTTTTAAAAAACAGTAATTTAGTATACAAAATTGACTGTACAAATTGTAATTTGTGTTATGTGGGTATGACGCGTCAATATCTGCACAAAAGGATTTATCAACATAAATATAATATATCGAAAAATGAAGACTATATTGCTTTGTCAGCTCACACACTTGAGACAGGCCATATTTTTGATTTTGATTCTACACAGATTTTGGCCTTTGAGTCTAATAGGTTTAAGCGAGAAATTTTAGAAAATATTTACATTTCGGTTAACAATACTGTAAATTTTAAAAAAGACTTTAATGCAACAATAAGGCTTTATAGAGGTGTTTTATAATATCATTATTATTTTATTAAAATGAATTGAATGATTATTTGTATCAAAATGGGAGTGTCTATATTAACTGTTTTAAATATTCCTTTTTTCTTTTTCTTTTGATCATGTATTAAGAATAACAGTATTTATCTATAATTTATATATAAATATATAAATAACTTTCTATTAAAAGGAAGAGAAATTTAATAAAAAATGTCATTCACTCTCTGTCCATGGTATGGTAATAACATAATTTGAGGCATTGTCATGATTAAGCTGCATGCAATTGTGAATGCCCAATATAACGTGGCGAGGACTATATGTATTTTCAGACATTAACCTGGGTAATTATAAACATAATAATAAAATGAAAAAAAAAAAAAAAAAAAAAAAAAAAAAAATTCTATGTAATTGATTGTATCTATCTGTTAAATGTTCTTTTCTTCATTTGTAGCCCTGAGGATGGTCCCATATGTGACCGAAACGTCGGCCCTGGTTTCTTAATAAATTGAAATATAATTAGCTGCTTGCTCATTTTATTCTTCCTATTTGATTATCAACACTCAGCTATATACCTCCTTCAAATATATATACATAGGGATGTCAGCATTATAAATATTCGTTTAATAATTTTAAAAAGAAGCTTAAAAATGGGAAAAAGATGAATATTATCTGATTCCAAAATGAAATCAAAACTATTTGGAAATTTATTTTTTGTACATAAAAGGAAAAAAATATTTAGGATTCAAAGTGCATCACAATCACAATAAGACTTGCTATTATTTAATAAAACATGCTACCTATTTAAATCATATTTAATAGAATTTTAAGAATTAAAAAGCAAGTGTAAAATATTGAAATTTTATTACCTGTAATCTGTCAGTCTGATTTTGATAATTTGGAACACAGATTATATTTAAAATTCACTCACATTTAAGAAAATAATTAGAGAAATTAAAATAATGAAATACAATCAAGGATTTATCAAAGAATATAAATAAATAAGAAATATGAAAAGAGATTAAAGGTTAACTGGGCAACTCACATACACATAAAATGATTTAATCTGTTAG
Organism: Euborellia annulipes; assembly: GCA_023213315.1. Taxonomy (NCBI): domain Eukaryota; kingdom Metazoa; phylum Arthropoda; class Insecta; order Dermaptera; family Anisolabididae; genus Euborellia; species Euborellia annulipes. Next base: position 6,565 of record JAKCPI010015491.1, read on the forward strand.
AAACAAATATTAAATAATAAAATCATGCGAAATGGATTAATTATCAAAAGAAATAATCACATTTACCTTTAAACAGCGTTGATAAAAAGGATGATTTGATCATTCACTTGTCAACGAGGGCACATGCAGGCACCGGTCAGAGAAGCTGTCAAAATGGACGACCAACTCTTTGACAATTAGGGCCGATAGTATAAAGCTAGTTCAAAGTTTGAACCTCGGTCAACAGGCGATTTGACCGAGAATTGCGTAGTATAAAACTTGACCGCCAGTCAAATCAGCTTTGACCGAGGTTCAACTTGACCGGCCGAATTCGGCCAGTCAAATTTTTGACCGGAGTTCAAATGGCCAATTTTGACAGCTGGCCATATGTGATCACGTATTTTTAAATACATAACCTAAAACATTATTCAAAAATATAAATACCAAACAAAGTAAAAATACAGTTTATTATAAAATTGACAATATATTTTAATTTAAAGTATAAATAATAGTAATGTTGGTAAAATTTTAAAATTATATAAATATTCACAAAATAATAATAATAAATTTTATATTAATAATAAGGGAATAAATATTAATAAATAAAAAATAATATTATTTTATATATTATTTATTTTTTAGCAAAAAGCTTTAGTCCTCAGGCCTTTTTCTATTTTTTTTTTTTTTTTTTTCTTTTAAAAAGAAAAGTTATTCGAATAAAATAATATATTTGTAATCGTGTCTACTATTATGTTTGATATGATTGCTTGATTGGGAGGAGTCGACAAATCGGATTTGACGGAATATATATTATAAACTATAATTGATAGATAATAGGCTAGAATTGAGGTGGCTAAACGTGTTTTTTGACAGCAATCTACTAAAAAAAATTCACTCAAATGAGAAAGATGCCAAAATAAAATAATACCATTTTTTTTGTATTATATTTGTAAATTGTTTTTTTGTTGAAATTAAAAAAAAAAAATATTACAATATTTTTGCGTTCTCTGGAAATTTTTGTTGCTCCATATATAACTAATTTTTAATCAAGACCCCCCCCCCCCTGGTCATTGGTGTTTCGATTTATTTATTTATTTATATATATATTTTTATATGCCCCTTTACTGATGTTTAAATTTGGCCATCTTAGCAATAATTTTAAAACAGCAAGCTGACAGCAGGGAATAAACGGGAAGGGACATCACGTAGTAAAAAAATGGTGTGCCTAAAACACGGTCTATTCCAGGCACCTTCAGCGCTCCCTAATAGCTTATACATAACTACTTTGGTGGTGGGCGGCTGATTTAAAAATTCAAAGGAAAGTTTTTCCTCCAGAATGTATATATTTATTTATTTATTCCTTGCTATTTATTACTAGTTTCTGATTTCTCATCCAAATAAATCTTAATGATTCTAGTCCCAATGAATAAAATTGTTAGTGAAAGGTTTTTTTTTCCTCCAGGGAAAATAAAAGGCATAAATAAAGTTCCAAGTTAAAATATATATTTATTAAAATAAAAAATTTGAAAGTAAACATTTTAAGCAAACATTATTTTTTTTTAGAAAAATTCTAAAAAAAAAATATACAATAATTATTATTAGAGGAATTTTTAATCATAGACCAAAAAAATTCCTCTAATAATATTTCCAACCACAAAAGCTTTAATAAATATACAATATATTTATAAACATACATATATAAAAGACCAAAAATTACAAGTTAAAATGTAACAAAAGCATATTATTTTTCCACCAAACTTCCAATAAAAAAAAAATAATATTATGGATGTCGTGTGTGTACAAGGGCGGATTAAAGGGGGGCGAGGGGGCGATCGCCCCCCCCCCGAGAAGAAATTCACAATGTTATAAAAACTAGTAATCTAAAGAAATTATGATTTCCGGGCTTTAATTTCAATTGAATTTGTTACCAATCAATTTAAATAAATAGGAAAAGGGTCTAAATGGCCATAGATGCCAACAAAATCCTTAAATAAAATAAAAATAAAAAAAAAAAAAAACCGCCCCCCCCGACAAAATTGCATTAATCCGCCACTGTGTGTGTATATATATACATGTACATGTATATAGACAAACGAACCTCATTTTGATGTTTGAAGAATTATTAAGCAAATTATAACGTATCCCTTGATTAAACACCTTTTTCAAATGGTCGAAATGAGTTGTCACTTGAGTCCTATAAAAAATGTAAAAGCAAAAAAATATTTTTATATATGCCAAAACAATTAATCAAAGAATAAAATAAATTCTAATAAATACAATATATTACTAAATATTTAAAATGACCAACAAAAAAAAATATATTGTATATTAGAAATTAAATAAATTGAGCAAAAAAACAAACAAACCTGAATTTGATTCTGCCTTTGACACTTGTTTGCAAATGGCCGAAATGTGTTTTGCAGGCAACCTGATTCTTGGTGGCTCTTCTGCGCATGCGCAAGATCCAAATCAGGCGACACTAGCAGCCTCTGTACTAGACTACATAAACTTTCATTCTGAACATAGGAACAATATATCAAAAAGCACTCCAAATTCTTCCATTGACTTGTCCCCCCCATGGCTGACAGCAACTCAAAAATCATAAAAATGCATTCAAAATAAACATGAAGTTAGCAACAGGCCAGTTTGTCAATGGTATGAGCTTCGGTCATGGGACCGGAGTTCATTTTTTTATACTACGGAACTAGATTTGACTGCGGTCAAATGTTGACCGAGGTTCCCTTGACCGGCGTTCAAAAGTTGACTTGACCGAGCGTTATACTATCGGCCCTAAGGGCCAAGAGGATAAAAAAAAATTTATAAATTAAATTATTCGAACTTTAAAAAATAATTTATAATAATTTCTTATATAAATTATTATTTTTCTTTATTTAAAAAAAAAAATTAAATTCAGATGTCTGTTAAAAATTAGTATTTTCTTTTTTCAAAGCAATACATTTATTTAAAAAAAAAATTAATTTTAGAAAATTCTTACATCCTTAATTTTAAAGTTAAAATAATTTATTATTTAAATTTTATTTTTCATATGGATTTTGTTATCTGAGAAAATGCCAAAATTGATAATATGATTTAAAAAAAACAATGCAGGAGGTGGATTTGAACTCGCGAAGTTTGGATACGTGAGATTGGAAAAAATTATACAATCCGTGATGACGACTTAACCACTTGAGCCACCCTTAGTTTTATTACTTTTGGAAAAAATAAGCTATTTAAGAAACAAGAAATAAAAGAATTATTTAAAAAATTTTAATATTCCACATATGATATATCATTTTTCATTACTTTTTATGCGGATTAATAATTTATAATATAAATTTCTATAGCATGCTTAGTTTTCAAATAATTCAATGGGCAAAAGTCAGATTGTTTATGCCTTAATATAATTAAATTAAAAACTGTATCTAACATATGATACATGTTATTAATTCTTGAATTTCCCTGATTCCAGAGAACTAAGCCCCTTTTAATTATACGATCTAATTTGGGAGTTATTGGCGATCAAAGTTAAGCTTATTTTCGCCCTTAATAACATCAATACACTCAATTTTATATTATCGAAAAAGCTTATTTATCATTGTCTGATTAAAACCAAATTTTTACCAGAGATTTATAATTAAAAAATGAGTCTTTTTATAAAGTTTCAATGAGATTGGTAAAGAAATAAATAAAATATTGACTATTTTGTAAATTAAGTTTTAGAATTTGGAATCTCAGATGCAAGCCTAGAGCCGGTTCATAGACGGCTCTCTTTACCCAACCGGGATCCCGAATTCTAAAACTTAATTTACAAAATAGTCAATATTTTATTTATTTCTTTACCAATCTCAATGAAACTTTAGAAAAAAACTTATTTTTTAATTATAAATCTCTGGTAAAAATTTGGTTTTGATCAGACAATGGTAAATATGTTTTTTCGAAAATATAGAATTGAGTGTTGATGTATGTCATTAAGGTCGAAAATAAGCTTAACTTTGATCGCCAATAACTCCCAAATTAGATCGTATAATTAAAAGGGGCTTAGTTCTCTGGAATCAGGGGAAATTCAAGAATTAATAACATGTATCATATGTTAGATACAGTTTTTAATTTAATTATATTAAGGCATAAACAATCTGGCTTTTGCACATTGAATTATTTGAAAACTAAGCATGCTATAGAAATTTATATTATAAATTATTAATCAGCATAAAAAATAATGAAAAATGATATATCATATGTGGAATATTAAAATTTTTTTAATACTTCTTTTATTTCTTGTTTCTTAAATGGCTTATTTTTTTCTAAAGTAATAAAACAAAGGGTGGCTCAAGTGGTTAAGTCGTCATCACGCAATGTATAATTTTTTCGAATCTCACGTATCCAAACTTCGCGAGTTCAAATCCACCTCATGCACTTTTTTTTTAAATTCTTAACTGTTTTTTATAACTCATGTGAGGGGGGGGGCGCCAAAAATCACCTGGCACGGAGGCGGCAACCAAGTGTCGTTCTTTTGTAATATTTTAGTTTCTAAACTGCATAATATTTATTAGAAATTTTCTTGGTTTGAACCATAAAAGTTTCCATTAAAAAATAGGCCTATATAATATTTTTTTAAAAACAATGAAATAATCACAAGTAGAAAACGCATAGGTGGGACTTAATATTGTCCCTCACTGTACGTTCTCGGTTGCAATCCCAGTAGACAAGTTTCTCCTGCCGAAGGGTAGCAGATTTGTTCTAATTCGAATTTGAGGCGGCATTTTGATGCCATCTGTCTTTGGCTCTCCCTGATAGTTCAACCATCTTATTTTGTTATTCAACACAATTTGTCATTTTCTAAATTCTACCACATTCTACTCTATTATCATTTATAATTTCTCATTGTACTAAAATTGAATTAATAATTTCATCATTAAAGTGACGATGATGACAATCATGTTAAATAATCATCTCTCTTAAAACATGTGCTTCTCTGCTGTTCGCAAATTGAATGGGAATGCTTCAAATTTTATCAGATAAAAACACCCGAAATAAATATTTTAAAAAATCTCCACTTCAATTTCTAGGGAATTTATTTAAAAAGCATAAATATCATGAGGAGATAACTCCTGAGGAGGAAACGGGGACGATGGAACCAAATGCCCATTTCCCAGGTGAGATGAGAATATCGCCCTTTAAAATACACTTCAGATTAACCCACTTATTTATAATTTAATTTTCCTAATTTAATTACTTATATTTTCCACTTAAAAAGAAATTAAGAATGTGAATCAGAACGATAATTCATTAATTTCTCTTCTCTTTAAGTAAGTACGGTACTTTAAAATATATATATATTCTTTGTGATATCATATTCTCTGAATTTAATAAAAATGGATTATTCCTTAATTTAACATTTATTTGATTTGATTTGATTCATATTAAAAGTGAAAAAGAGTTTTTTCTTGGTATACAAACAATTCACAATTCTTCCCTTAAAGTTTTTGACACTTTGTGTTATTAAATTTTTTGAAATAGGAAATTTAGATTGATTTTTATCATATAAAAGTCAAATCTAATCCAAAAAGACTTGGCCAAAGGAATAAATTTTATTATTAATAAACATCAGTTTCAAAAAAGCAATTAACAAATAATGCCTCTGTCACAAATTATGCTATGCGTTTGTGTTTGAAATCCTTTGAAATGTAATAAAGACATTGAATTTCTATCAATCTACTTATTTGATATATTGATTTTAATAAACACGGATCCCAAATAATAATAATAATGAATTATTATACTTTCACAGATAGCTATTGTCAAAACAAATTTTGACATTTTATTACTGTCAGTTAAAAAAAGAAAAAAGAGCAGAAAAATAAAATCACTTCATTCATTGAGAAGAAAATAGAATTAAAGAAAATAGTGAATTTGTATATAAGAATAGACCAAATAACAATTGAACTTGTACAATAATTCAATGGAATTATACAATTCTAGATATCTTTGACCAGCTCAGTTTATTTCTGGCTTTAACTGCGATAAGAACTCTAAAATTCCATTGCGTTGGTCACAAGTCAATTTTTTTTTTTGTCTCGTCTTAAACGAATATTTTCTTTAATTATATGTCCTTTTCTGACAGAAACAAAATTTGTTCTGGCCACAGCCAAAAAAAGTAAAAATAAATTATTTTTATCAATGGTGGAAACTCAATAACTTCAAATATATCTTAATTTGGTCCAGAGAGGGAACTTTTTTATTTATCTCTTAGATATATGAAGACCTGATGTAAATTTTGATCTAAGTGTCATTTTTTCAATTTTTAAGTTATAACCGGAATTATGACTTATGGGCCAAGACACTTGATATATATTCTGATCCAATCCCGTCATTACCATCAAAATGCGTGAGCACATAAAAAAAAAAGAGAAAAACATCATTATCTCAAAATTTTGAAAAGGTAATAACTTCAGGTCTTCATATATATATATTCTATGTATTTGAGGAGGCTCATGGCTAATCGGCTAAGCTGCGGATTCTAAAGTTGCTAACAACTCGGGATCAAATCCCATTAGCCGTGAAAATTTTCAAACATTGCCATTGTCTCCTTCGTCTCTCTGTTATTGGAGTTAAACTCTGTTGAGAGATTGAAGAAAAATAAATAAACTCAAAATAAATTTAAAAAAATATATATATAAGGAAAGGTGTATGCTTGTTTCTTGGCAGTGAGAAAAATAACTGTGTGTGTGTTTTCTCGGAATATTTCCAAGGCGTTTATTAGCAATTCTTCATCAGCGTCTGACTAATGCCACATACAAGTTATAATTTTCGGAGCGAAACGTTAGATTGGCAGGTCCATGCATTACAACCAGCTGTCTCGAGCAATAAGGCTAACGTCAAGCCAAGAAACAAGCATACACCTTTCCTTATTTAAACAACTTTGCACGCCACATCCATTCCCAAATATATACCTTAATCCTATCATGTAGACCCAAAGTAAAAATATTATTTATTAATGATTTAAATAAGTTTCTATCGGACTGACTTGAGATTCATTCTCTCAAAAATATCCATGCAAATATTGCTTTAAAAATTACTCATTCCTATTTCTAATACAACTTTTTCAATACTATTAACTTTTCTTTAAAGCCTTTCTCTGTTCTTTTCCCACTTTGCATGACCAATAAGCCTCTAAGAAAAGGGATAGTTTTTGAATTGTGTGTTTTTTTAGCTGGCTCCCAATTCGATTACGACCAAGTGCCGAGAGTCTCGTCTTCCTTGTCAGTGACTACACTTGACATCGTTATGCAGACACCCTGTTCACCTGCTATGTCAACATTAACTCTTACACCTGGAAGAACTCGGGATATTGATCAAGATATGCAGGCGTTACGTCTCTCCAGACAAGATAATCCCTTTCTCCAGGTATTCCTTCATAAATGAAATTGTGATTGGAATTAAATTAAAACACATCCATGCGTTTTTACATGTGATTATTTCATTGTGAAGATGTAAATTTTTAATGAAATTCTAAACAAAATTTTCCATTCAATTTTTTTTTTTTAAGCAATGAATTAATCACATGTGAATTTGCTCCACAGCAAGGTAAGAAAAAGTTGGCGATCATCACACTATAATTTTTTTTTGATAAAATTGGAATAATCTAAAAAAGTACATCTGTAAAATAATAGTACCAAGGACGAGACCTAGCTTATATACAGGGTGGCGCAGGGAAAAGGGAAATTTCGAAATAACGTAATTTCTACGAATAAATTCATAAAACTAATAATTTATTAATGAAAGTGCATGTATTTATGCATTTAAAATCAAAATGTCCAAAAGTGTCTCTAAGTGTGGCTAAAATCAATAAGGACGCGAATTTCCTTGGTAACATATGGATATCAGATCCCCTGATCTTGGTGTGTGCGACTTCTTCCTGTGGGGATATCTTAAAGGCAAGGTGTACCGTAGACGTCCTGCAACAATCCATGAACTGAAGGAGAACATTAGAATCGAAATCACTGCCATTCCCCAAGATTTGCTGCACCGCGCATTCCAGAGTTTTCATAACAGGCTGTTAAAATACATAAATGGCATGCTGAATACATGCACTTTCATTAATAAATTACTAGTTTTATGAATTTATCTTGGAAATTACGTTATTTCCCGTTTCCCTGCGCCACCCTGTATATATATATATATATATATATATAAATGTATATTGCTCGTTTAATTGTATGAATTTGTATTGCTCTGGCTTGAAACGAACCTCTAACACTTTTAATAAAAAGCGAGATCTCTTATCTTAACCTCTGTGTTAAAGCCCAGGGCAAAATTTATTTTTTCTTATCTTTTATTTTTCAATCTTAGACCATTCCCTCAATTTCTAATTTGTTTAATTTTTATTTTGTAATTGTGCTAAAATTTTTTTTCACTTTTTTGGACTAAGTTTGTTGCCCTTAGGCTGAACGCACACCGATCGAGCAAAAACGTTTTCGAACAAAATGTTTTGTTTTGTCCACGAGCAAAACCTTTTGCTCGATCCCAAGAATGTCTAAGGTCACACCGAACGAGCAAAATGTTTTACCATCGAGCATTTTCCTTACCAAATAAATAAATAAGAATACCTGGACCCCCAATATGTAAATTAACAAATAATGAGTATTGTTTAGTCTTATATGGCCTGAGTTGCCGACAAGCCTGTGTGTATGTGTGTGTGAATGGGTAAAAAGTGTGAGTGTTTTTAAAAATACAAAAAAAAAATTATTTTGCTTCCAGTAGACAGTTTGTTTCCAGTAATGTTTTGCTCGATGCCAACGCACACCGAACGAGCAAAAACGTTTTCGAACAAAACATTTTGTTCGTTGATGTCGAATCATGTCCGATTGTGTTTTGTCTCTTCAGTGTGTGTTGACCGATAGAAAAGCATTGAAAAAACAGTTTTAGGCAAAAACGTTTTTGCTCGTTCGGTGTGCGTTCAGCCTAAGGCGTTTAGATTGCCAACTTTTTACTAAAAAATATTCATGCTAACGCGTGGTACAACTGGTACAAGTGGTACAACTTGCGCTTAAATATAAGAATAACAATCAGTTATTATTAGTTTAAAAAAAAAAAAAAAAACATTCAATTAAACAATAACACACTACTGTCGACAATCGTTAAATTAAATACGCTCATCGCGAACGATGTAATATAACATCTGTATTTCTGGATTCATTAAAAATTAGACACATGATATATGAAATTTATTATTGCAATTCGTCTATACTACCCCCCAGGGCGTGTAAGCAAAAAATGCGTCGGGGCGCTTCCGTATAAGGGTGCCATAATTTACGCAATATTCAACTCCCTGGACCTCCTTGCTCGCCTTGGGTGAGCAAATTCCTGCCATTCCGGGGCGTAAAAAAAATTCCGTGATCCTATAAAAAAAGGTAAAATTATTTTCATGAGAGGGGGAAAATTTTCCGCCGAAGGCGAGCAATTGCAAAATTTTAAAGTCTCATGCACTAGGTAGATATATTCTTGGTTTAAATTTTACATACTTAGTGAAGAGGTAAAATATATACTTAATTTATTCTGTTCTATTTGTAAAATACATCATTGTAAAAATTTGTAATTGTATTCCAGTTAATGTGGCTCTGATGAAGGCGTTATTTCGCCGAAACAAGTGATTTTTGCGCAAACTTGTTAGCCTCTATACCCTCTGAAATAAAGAAAAATATATATATATAAATTATAATTGTCATCTTTTTATTAAACCAAGAATATACCTACCTAGTGCATGAGATTTTAATACATAATACTGGTTCACACTAAAATAATCGTAAAATTTTAAAGTTCTAAGGCGTCAATTACTGTGTACTGTTCTGCATCGGGGCGCCAAAATCCTAGGACCGGCATTGCTACTACCTCCCTAAAATATTTACTATTCTTCCTGAAACACCCTGTATAATTGTAGATACATTGGTGAACACATATTAATATATAATAATAATATTCTCTAAGAGGTACCCCAAAAGCTTGCCCTTTTTTCGTGAAATAATACAATTTTTCTTTCAGGTCCTTGCAAGCAGAGAGAGTTTAGTTGACTCAATGGAAGAATCTGAATCTGACGATGCCAACCTCATGTCACAAGTAATGCCAATCAATTTTAAAATATGTTTTTTTATTAACAGTCGACTTTAAAATGAAATATTTTATATTTTCAGGAATTCCCTTCTGAATGTGACGTCGATCCGTTGACATTGCCTGAAATACACGAACACATGATTCGTAGTCCACCGCCAATTACTTGGCCTAAATCTCCAAATTTTAAAATATTTCGCTTTCCTATGCAAAATAATGATTTTGATTCAAGCCAGGTAAATATTTTAGTTTTATCAGATTGACCTCTTTGTTTGTCCTTTGCTCATCATCATTAAACTCAAAATCTTATATATACTCTTAAGAGACTGACATTTTTAAAAAATAACTTGATTCACTTCTTAGCCTTCGAAATTTCTGAGTTACTTTTTAGGAAATCTAATAAATTTAATTATATATATGGACCCTGTTATGCATTAGTGTGTCATATCAGTATTTTTTATGAAATATGTCCTAAAAAAATTTATATTTATTGTTACTTGCACAATTGACAAAAAAAAATTATATATTATATAATCCAATGAAAACAAAAAACTTTAATGTTAATTTTGTCAAAACTCGGTAGCTGGCGCTTGACAGGGTCCATACATATATTCATGTTGTAAACTTTCCTATTAACTTTTTGAGTGCTCTTCCGTCTCTCCAAATACTCAAGGACTCAATGGGCAAGTTTTTTTTTTTTTTTTTTAATTAAGGTCTTTTTCGGAATCGAAGACCCTTTAGACCCCCTCTCTATTTATTTAAATTGATTTGTAGGAAATTCAATTTAAATAAATTTTGTCGCCTGAAACGGTATGCGAACCCGCGACATTTAGTACAAAAGGCAGGACGCTAACCCCTATACCTAGCCTTGAGGGCTCAATTGGCAATAAATATTAATTAAAACTCTATATTTACTATATTTACTTCATTGTCTTGAATTTAATATGTTATATTATATTTAACAAGACTGTGAGTGTTTTTTTATTGACGAGGCCAAACATCCCATGGCCCCCGGGAATCGAACCCAGGATCTCCGCCTTTCCGGGGCATAGGCGTCCTGTCCATTGCACCAGGCCACCGGACCCTCGACCTGCATCAATAAAACTCACTTCCCCTTATATGCAGTTAGTCTTTCAAGTCACTAACTAGTAACGAAAACGTGAAAAACTTTAAAGAAAAATTTTTCACTTTTATATTATATATAGGCCTAGTTTATTATTTATCATTTTTTAATTGCCTACATATATATATAATGAAATATATTTATATGGGGAATAAGTTCGTAGCGTTTTTATATTTTCTTTTGTTTTACAACGATTTTTTTGCTGTTTGACAAAATGTATCTTCGAAAAAACTGTGCTAATCGTCTTTCCGCCAAAGCCGAGAGTCAAACCTGACCTCCATCCAAAGAAGATCACGATCTGCGTTTGGTTGGCCTGAGAGGTGCAATGGGAAATGTTTGAAAGGTCAACAAGGAGCTCTGCATAGCCCAGCTACTCCGCGTGAAAGAGCCTATTTGACTGTAAAGACAGAATCATACTCCTTCATGACAACGCCAGGCCCCATGTTGCACAAGTCGTCAAAGCCGCACTCCAAGAGCTCAAATATATATAAGTCCTTCAGCATCTGCCGTACTTTTCGGACCTTACATCGACGGATTACCATCTTTTCCGCTCCCTGACCGTATGAGGGGCTTTACTTTCGACAATGAAGAGGACCTTAAAAACTGGCTCAACGACTTCTTCGATACCAGACCGGGCGATTTCTGGTATTGACAAATTGGTCGAGAGGTGGGAGGAGATAGTAAACAGCAACAGCGAATACATAATTGATTAATTTATTGTTTAAATCAAAGTCTTTGATAAAACGCTACGAACTTATTCCCCAACCCAATATATGTTTGAGTAAAAACGAAACGTCTCCTTATGCATTTGGCAAATGGTCTTAAAAGCATTTCCCCCTTTATTTTGAATTTTTTTTTGTTTGGTTCATTCAAATTAATTACTGGATATTTTTTTTTTTATTGAAACTGAGTTATTAACTTGCTGAATTCAATAGTAATGTTTACTTTTATTAAAAAATATTTTTGAAAAAAATGGGTTGGTCGTAAAAGTATTTCCATCACTGTATATATATGTATATAATTGAATAATAGAAAATGGCTGTAGCTGATATGTTTAATAGGGAAGAGGATGCAGCCAAATAATTGAGCCTCTATTTAGTAATAAAGACTCTTTATTGGGACGTTTCGGCCGGGATCAACCCTGCCATCTTCAGCCTTCAAAGAGCATATTTAAATTTTATATATATAAATAGAGTTGTCATTAGTTAATAATACAAGTTGTTTGCATTTTTTGTCCAATGAATGTAATATTTCTTAAAAAGTGATAGCATGAAGGTCAAGCTTATAATAATATATATATATATATATATATAATATCTTCAGAAATGCATAGTTGAAACGCTCAATAAGAATCAATCGATTAATTCTCGTTGACCAGAAGTCTAAACACCATCCTAGGTCAAGTAGAACTTAATAAAATAGATTTGGCTGCAAAATCTTTTTTTTTTTTTACTCCGCCTCAACTCGATCACCATAAACTAAGACATCCTAACAAATATAAGATTAGTGACGTAATACTTCAATTGAAACAAAAAAATAGGCACATTTCTTTAACTATTAATTTTATCAAAATTACTACAAAAATTGATTTTTTTCTCTTAACTTGAAATTCAATTATCACTTGAATCATTTTTTCCCGTGTGATTATTATTATTATTTTTTTTTTAATATAATATTTTCGAAATTTGTATTTCCAATTTTAGAACGAAATTAAATAAAGTTTGTTTTTCTCTCTTTTTTTTTATGATCAAAGGAAAGCCTTCCTGTTTCACATGGTTGCTCGCCCAGACATAATCAACCGACGGAGGCAGCCACTCATGCATCGCCGGCAAATAATAAAATGTCTAAAGGTATTAACGAAAATTTTTTTTTTTTTCTTAGATTTAAACTATTCACCGTGGGCACTAGTTAAAACATTGTATCTATATATATATATATATATCAACTTCCACACAGATTCCAGGTTCAGGTAGATGGATTTTTCAATTTATAAATAAGGAAAACAAAATTTCTTTTATTTTTTATTAAAATTTATTGGACAACTCAATGCGAAATCTAAGTTTCGTCTTATCAGACATCATCAGGGCCTGCAATAGCGAGTGCAAAATGCAGTCATACTTGACTCGTTCTGTCTACTCCGTCAATGGTTTCCAGTGGCTTCTAACTATTCTTGTTGGAAAATTTGGGAGAACTATTAAGGTTCTTAGGATAACGACCACCAATTGTTGCAGAAGTGGAAATTCTATAGGATCACAGATCTCATTTGTGGGATTGACCCACCAGAAAGTTTTTAAACAAGTCATTTATATCAAACTATATAAACACTCCGCGTCAAAAAAAAAAAAAACGTAACACTTTCCTTCTTAAAAAGACCTTTTCTAATCTATTGTACCTTTATTTTATTTAAATTCTTTTCATTGATTAAAATGATTTGTATTTGTGTTAAATATACTTAGAAATATATAAGATATTTCATTTTAAATGTTTCTTAAATTAGAGTATCATTAAGGTAGATCAGAATAGGTCTTCTTAGGCTGAACGCACACCAATTGAGCAAAAACGTTTTTGTCTAATCGTGCCTAAAACTGTTTTTTTAATACTTTTCTATGGGTCGAGGAGGCAAAACACATTCTACTCTTCATAAAACACATTTGAGCATGATTCGACATCAGTGAACAAAATGTTTTGCCATTGAGCTTTTTGCTCAATCGGTGTACGTTGGCATTGAACAAAAACGTTTTGCTCTTGGACAGCCTTAATAAGAAACAAAATATTACGTTTTTTTTTTTGAAACGCAATGTATATATATATATTTACTTTAAATATCACCTGACAACAGTCTAGAAATCCTAAAGCACTACCCAATATTTTTACTTTTTTTTTTACTTTTAAGAAAAATGATTTTCTAATTTAATGTTTCTAGATCGTATGTCGAGCAGTTCGATTTTCGTCCCTCCTACAAGCCATCCATCAGCAAGAGCAGCGCGCACTCAACAACCCAGGTCTTGAGCCATTAGCATTTCATTTAAGTAAGCAATTGTTTGTTTTTGTTTTTTTTTTTTTTAATTTTTTAAAGACCATGTTCCGGGTTAGGGCAGGCCCCTAACTTCCTATTTTTTCTATAAGTCTAGTCGCTCGCTCGCTCACCCCAAATTTATTTTTTGCCAAGGGAACGAGATAAATGAAAATATATTTCCTCACTTTATCATATCTAAAATATAAAAAAAAAAAGGAAATTTTTTCATTTATTTATAGAGCAAGAAAAAAAAGAAATTTTAAATGGATGCATTCCTTTAACAAAAATAAAATAAGCCAAAGATAATCAACAAAAAAAAAAAACGAAATCAAAAATTTTTCTTTTATTTATTAAATCGATTTGAATTTTTTTTCTATTGCTCACTAGATAAGATAGTATTATTATTATTAATTGTATTTTGTTTATTAGAATTTTTGTTTTTTATTTGATTATTGGGTTATAATCATAATTTTATAGAGTTTATATTTTCTTGGACGATTTTTTTTGTTATTTAGCAAAATGTTCGAAAGTCTACATGCCATTTAAAAAAATTTTTTTTTTTTAATATTAGACTAGTAAAATGGAATTGTGAATCGGCAACAAAGCATTTTTGAGATCTGCCCCAAGTCATCGAGAGTAAAAAGGATGCCGAAATATCTGCGTCTTGTATGAAGATGATGCCATAGGGAGAAATGGTTTTCTAATGATCTGGTCGACATGCATCGAACTTCATATTTCAACGAAGACTCTCTCAAGACAGTTAGAATTCAATCTTTACAGCTAATTCTTGATGTTTTGTTCTTTCCCTGCCTGTCGCCTTTTTTGATCTTGACACAAGATTCACCCCAATGGCATCATCTCCGACCACGATGCAAATATTCCGAGCTGCTGAAATGAGAAAATGTCAAATATGCCTCCTCATAATCCGATAAAGATAAGATGTTAATTTATACTACCTAATAAATTAAAAAATTACAGAGTATTATCATATATATATTTGTATAAAATATTCAACAAAAGGTGCATTTTATAGCTGGATAATCGTTAATAGATAAATAAAAGAATAGCAGCTAAAATTATTTCATTTATTGACGTTTCGATCTTGGTCAAGAGGGCTCTGAGGATGGTCTTGACCAAGACCGAAACGTCAGCCTAGCGGGTCAATAAATTAAATAATTTTAGTTGCTAGGCTGACGTTTCGGTCTTAGTCAAGATCATTCTCAGAGCCCTCTTGACCAAGACCGAAACGTCAATAAATGAAATAATTTTACCTGCTATTCTTTTATTTACCTATTTAAAATATTCAACAGCACTACCAAGGCTTAATCCATTTTACAAGCCAGAAATTTGAAAATATGAGCTTTTTAAGAAAATGTTTTTAACAATGGCTTGAAAATCACTTTCGAACATTTGAACCAAATAACAAGAACAAAAGTCAAAATAAAAAAAAAACCTATGGAATTATGGTACAACACAGAAATATTAGTTTGATATTAAAAAACAAAGATATATATATATATATATATATATATATATATATATAAAGTGAATTAATCATTTCACAAATTCTATTAGAATATTGTTAAACAAATTGAATTTGAAAAATAATTATCTATATATATATATCGGACAAAAATTCTATTATCAAACTTAAATTATATATACAAACATATATTGAGTGGTTTTTAATTTATTTGTTAATTTTATAAAGAGAAATCTGATGTCTGTGTTATTGAAGCAAGAAAGTCTGGTTAAAAAAAAAACAAAACATTTAATGTAACATGTCTTATTATGTTCATTTATAAGCTGACACATTGAATTGTTTTTTTTTTTTAACTTGCGATCTTTTTAGTTGTTTCATTCACCTTTGAATTCTGATTTTATAATTTATTTAATTTATTAAAATATATATTTTTTATTTTATTTTATTTAAAGACTTTTATATTAATTTTATTATATATAGAATTTTGTATTGTATAAGAAAGTAAAGGAAATTTAGAAGCGATTGTTATTTAAGTTAATATTATCTGACCATATTTATTAATAAATTGAAATATCTGACAAGAGGGTGGTGGGTTAATCGATTTTTTCAAACTCATAGGATTTGAAGATTAGTATCTTGACATCAGTTTCCTAAAGAAGTACGATGTACTACTCAGAAACACTCGAGAAAATCTACTTTGAAGATTTCCGAGTTCTACAAGTTTGAATAATTTTGTTATATGTCAACATTGTCAGATAGCCGAGCCGGTAACGCTCCAGTCTTGTAAACAAGAAGTCCCTAGTTCGATTCTTGTTGAGGACTTTTTTTTATTTTAATCCTAAGTCTGTATATACTGAATCTCTCATTTTTACCTGTCTGGCTAAATGGCATATGCCGGAGGCCAATAAGGCTAAGAAGAAGAAGAAATCTCTCATATTAACATATATCAAATTGAAATACTAATTAACATATCGACGTTCTAATTGGTAAAGTGCCTAACTCCATTTTTGTTTATTTTTCAGGAGAGCCAAAAAAATGATTTTCGAAAAAAAAGTGGAGTTAGACACTTTACTAATTAGAACGTCGATATATTTTTTCAATATAAATTAACATCTTTTATTTTTAAATATCACTCGCGTAGCGAGGGGGAGGCAGGGGGAGGCCATTACCCCCCCTGGCTTGTCCTAAGAATTAAAAAACAAACAAACAAATATATATTTTTCACATTGGGATTTTTTTTTAACGCCACAATCCACTACAATAATTTAATTTTTTTTTTATCTAAATAAATAATTAATAATCTATGTATATATTAATTGCAACCCCCCCCTCGCCCTAACGAGGGGTTGGCCCCCCCTAACAAGATGTCTGGCTACGCCCATGCACTCGATTCATTTTTCACCGTTCTGTCATGTCGTTACACATCCAATTTGATTTATGAAAATATATGAAACAACTCGTTTTATTTAACAATAAGATTTTTTCAATTTTTATACCAAATTTTTAATTATTATATAGTAAATATTCGTATTTTCAGTGTGTACAGTGAAGGACAATATTAAGTCCCACCCATGCGTTTTCTACTTGTGATTATTTCATTGTTTTTAAAAAAAATATTATATATTTTTTAATGGAAACTTTCAAGGTTCAAACCTAGATAATTTTCAATAAAGATTTTTATTTTCTTTTATAATAAAAACAATGAAATAATCACAAGTAGAAAACGCATGGGTGGGACTTAATATTTAATATTGTCCCTCACTGTACCCAGTGGTAATTAAAAATAAAAGAAGTTAATTTATAATGAAAAAAATATAATTAATGTTTCAATTTTATCAATTCAATTTTCTTTTGTTAATATAAGATATAGATTTAAAATAAAAAAAAAAGTTCCAAAAAAGAATCAAAAAAATATATCTTATCCACATGGCTTCCTATCACTGTTGACATATAACAAAATTATTCAAACTTATAAAACTCAGAAATCTTCAAAGTCGATTTCCTCGAGTGTTTTTGAGTAGTGCATCGTACTGCTTTAGGAAATTGATGTCCAGATACTAATCTTCAAATCCTATGAGTTTAAAAAAAATCGGTGACCCACCACCCGTGGTGTCTGTCCCCTTGAGAGTATAAATTCGGTTTAATCGTTGAGTATTATGTAAATAACAAAAAGGCTAACGAATACTAAATTTATACTTATATTAATATAATGGTTGGTGATATTAAATTAAATTCGATTCGCTGTTCAAACTGACATCACGATATATATATATATATTCCTTCACAAATGGAGTTCATCTCACCACATCTATTTTATTTTTTATATTTTCAATTTTATTTATTTATTTCCAATTAATAGTCATTTATTCTAATCAGATTTCTCAACAAATCTTTGCTATATATATATATAATTAAAAATACAAAAAAAAAAAACAACTTTTTGGTTTGAGAGATGTTCTTTTTTGTCTAATGCTTGAACCCTGAGCCTCCGGAAAAAGACCTTAAAAACGAATTAAAAAAAAAAAAGAGTTACCTTTTAAATATTCTATCTAAAAATAAAGAAAATAGAATGCTAAACAACTTTTATTCCTGTTTTTTCTCTATTAAAAAAAAAAACGTTCATTTTATCTATAAAATCAAAATTTATTTTATAAATTGATTGATGGACGTTATTCTAAGGGATATTAAAACTCAATCAATCAATTATTATTTGTAATAAATTTGATATTAGCATTATATCAAAAATAGATTCGAATGACATTTTGAATACATTTTAAATACAAAATAAAACTAATAATTATAATCACTAAATCCAAAAATGGAATTTCAATAGCATCGTGTGTCTAATTATATTATTGCTCGGTTATAAACAATAAAAGTATGAAAAATATATGAAAGAGAATAAAAACAAATTGCAATAATATTTTTAAATCTGAGGCTTACTTGTTCCTTACTTCAAACTTTTATTTAGATAATTAATTTTCGTTAAATTCCTCATCAAATGAAACATCCACAAACCAAAAAGTCTGTTGTTGTTTATATAAATTGTTCCAAATGAATTTGCTAGTCATGTTATATTAAAAGAATTATCTATATAAATATATATATATATAAAAGAGAATAGAAAATTTTTAAGACTTGCTAGTGATATATAAAATAAGTGAATGAAATGTGGGAAATAAAATATATATATAAAAAATAAATCTCGAAAGAAATAATTATCAGTTTGTCAAATTATATTGTAAAAGAATTAATTTATAAATTCCTTGAACAATAAAATAATATTACGAATTAAAAAAAAAAAAAAAAAAACAGAATTTGACCTGAAAAGAAAAAAAACTTAATTGTCGTGCTTTTATAAATATAAAAACAAACTTGTTATTTTCCGATAAATTTCAGAAAGTGATAATAAGATGAATTATTATAGAATTTTTAATAGCAACTGGTTTGTGCAAAATCATAAACACATCTTCACGATTTTCCTGACATGTTCAAGGAGTTTTTATTTCATTTTAAATTCCTCTAATTGCCAAAAATGAATTGAAAAAATACAAACGGGCCGCCGGTTCGGCAAAAAGCTTGAATTTTCCAAATTTTACCTGTTATTAAATAATTCAAAGAAACCTTTAAATTAATGTTATAATAAAGAATAAATAAATAAACAATCGTATTCTAATAGAAATTCCTAGTCTATACTTAAATATAACTATTTCAAAAATATATATATACACACACACCTCTATATATATATATTGATAAATACAGGGTGTTATCACTTTAATGAACTCCCAATTCGGTCTATAATAAATTTATTTATTAAACTTGTAATCCATTTCAAAAGGAATTGGACAAATAGGAGAAATAGCAAATTGATGATTGTTTTGGTTTGTCTAATTTCCTTTAGAGATGGATAAAATAAGATAATTTCTTTGTGCTTTTTTAGTTATAGTTAAAATTATTTTTGGAATTAGCAAATTAAGAAGGATTTTATTCAAAGAAATTATATACATAATATGAAAATTCATTTTCATCCAAAGCAGCCAATTAGAATCCTTGTAGAAAAGGCGAGGGTCTGCCGCATCGGGCCCGAGCCAGTTGAGGGGGGACCAGGGGGTGTAGCTCTCCTGTCAAAAAATAAGTTCAAAGAATGTGAGTTCGAAAGCTGTTCATTTTTTTGTATTTCTCTTCTTGAGTGATAACATCCTGTATGGTGTCGCCTTGAATAATCAATAGATTCTTCCAGCTTTGCTGAGAAAGAATTTCTTAGTATTTGTTTGTTCCCTTAAGAAAAAAGAAAATTTAGTTTTTGTTAGAAGAGAATCTAATAAATATTATAGCCATCACTTATATTCTAATGTTCCATATAAATTAAACAAATTTAGTGTTTCTGTTGTCAAATCTCTAATTGTATCTTCAACGAAATATTTAAGATTGAAAAGAAATTAGATGTTATTATTTATTATTTATTATCGCCGGGCTATTTTTTTTATTTTTTATGGAATTCTTAATTTTTTCCGGTATATAAAATCAAAATCTTCAATCAAATTTAAATAAAATGCTTTCATTTTTTTTTTAGAAGTTTGATTAATTTAAGGTATCTGAATATTTCGGAGCGAACATAAGGGAGATAATCTTCTTAAATAATTGACGTCATACAATAAACAAGACGATGGGAGCAAATATTTGCTATTCCTGGAAAAAGCGAAAAGATCAAGGAAGGAAATATAAGGGAATTAATTCCCCTCTAAGGAATTCGTCTCCAATATACCTAGCTATACACCTCCTTTCGATATAACTAATACATGGCGCATATACGGATCTCAGGATTATTAGTTTTATAGGCATATACAAAAAAATTCCAGTATTAATATATCCACCATCTAAGATATATTAAATATATTTATATTTATATATTATATTAGAGTGGGCCGAAAAAACTCATTTTTTTTTTTTATTTCGAAGTTGTAATAGTGCGGAAAAGTTGCGAATTAAATAGACAAAAAAAAAAAAAAATAGAAAAAATTATCAAAATCGGTTAATGTGCTTAGGCCAGGGGCGTATATAAGGTGGGGGGGCCGAGGGGGGCCCGGGCCCCCCCCGAAATTTCCCAAACACATATACATATATAGGGATATACAGACATCAGTGCAACAAATTTTTCCGCAGGGTGGAAAACTTTGATTCCGCAAAAGAAAAAATGTTCCGCAAAAAATTTCGTGTGAAAAAAAAATTTAGTTTCTTAAAAAAAAAATTTTCCGCAGAAAAATTTTTGAGTTCGGGCCCCCGAAAAAAATTTCTATATACGCCCCTGGCTTAGGCCCTAAAGTTTGACAAAATATGAAAAAACTTCATTTTTGAGATTATTTTTGTAATTTTGATTTCATACCATAATCAAACACACTGTTCTTATGTTCAAAAATAAAAATACTGTAACTATTATTTAAAAAAAAAAAAGTATATTGAAGATATTATAAAAAAAAAAAAAAAACTTGTAAAAATGTAAAAAAATTTGTCAAATTTTTGGGCTTACCGGAAGATATCAACCGATTTTGATAATTTTTTTCTTTTGTTTATCTATAAATAACTTTTCCGCTCTATTACAATTTCGAAAAAAAAAAAAAAAAAAAACGAGTTTTTTTGGTATTTGAAGAAGTGGCTTTGGATATGGATAATAAATATACTGGAAATCAGGTGCAGCAGTAAAATAAAAGCCGGGACGTTTCGGGTCAAATTATTGTCCCATCATCACTCCTATATTAAAGTTAGACGGGGGGCGATACTTTTAATTTTAAAATGAAAGAGTATGGATGGATGCGGTCCAATAATTATATTAGACGCATTAATTAATCATCCATCATCATATTGACATAAATTATTTATTTCTCCGTTTTGAACTACATACACATACATTCTTTCACTGTCTGTGTATGTGTCTCTGTGTTGTGTCTGTGAACAAATATATGATATAGGCCTTATAATTCCTTGAAACTTAATTTTACTTTAGAAAATATAAAATTTTTGAGATGATTACGGCGCTATGAATTTCATTTTTCAATAGTAAGTAAGTAATCTGAGGAGTAATTCTTGAAATTTGTACTTAATTTAGAAAATATAATAATATTTTTAATGTATTTTGACTATAAGACTATATAACAAATTTAATTAATTAATTGTTAATATTTATATAATGATTATTAATTAATATTCTTCAATTCATACTTTTTAATTTTATTTTTTAATAAATTTGTATTAAAAATATGGTCTTTGTTAACAGGAGTTATCAGGAGAATAGAATAGTAAAGGAGTGTGTTGGCGCCAAAGAAAAATGTAACCTCCTCTCTGTTTTTAAGCTCCGGGTATTATTCTTTGCTAATTTATCATATAAATTAAGAAGATAGATAGATATCTCAGGCTGATTAGTGCTGCGACCTTGTGGAGACTTGTAGAATTATAAGTAATTTTTAAAGTTTCCGCAAGAGTGCAGCACAAATCAGATATTTTATTATACATATATATATTTTCAATGATTACCCGGGGATCAGAAACAGACAGGAGGTTATTTTTTTCTTTGGCGCCAACACACTCCTATACTATTCTATTCTCCTGATCACTCCTGTTACAAAGACATGCATTTTTGATGAATAAATTTGTTAAAATAAAAACTTATGAAGAAAAATAAATACATTTGTTATCGTCAATTTTTCTAAATTAAATATTAAAAATTAAATTCCACAGATTTTACTATTATAAATAATACTGAAAAACGAAATTCGTAGCGCTATAAAATAAAAGTTTTAAGGTAATTTGGCCCAATCTTGCCTGTACCCCCAAATACCTCTTGCCAAATTAGTAATATTTGATAGCGAAACTTCTTCTAAGGCCAGCCAAGTGCAGAAGATGAAAAACCAAAATATCTGCCAGCTCGATTAAATTAAAGCGATAGGTTCTATTTAGTTCGCCCACATAATAAAATAAATCGAACCGTCAACTTGATTATGTCACTCCGAAATATTTGACTACCAAACTTTATGAATAAAATAATAAAGCATTTTATTTATTTTTATTTTTTAAGGAATGCTCAAATCAAAATGTTAATATAACAATAAAAAGAAAAAATTATTCTGATAAACGTCCTAAACCTTTCTAAAAAAAAAAACGCAATCTATTCCTTTTATTTTATCTTTTAATATTGCATTATTATATATATATAAAAATGATCTCTTCTTATTCTAGTGATATTATTATTATTATTATATGTGTTAATTATTATTTTTTTGTTAATTTTTAACAAATGGTTGTGATTTATTATTTTTGTTGTTATTGTTTGTTTATTGAAATAAAAAAAAAAAAACATTTTTTGTTTCGCTTGCATGACCGAGGAGTCCCTTAAAGCTCTATTCTCTCCTCCCATCCCATCCTGTCATTTTCAGGAAGATAAGGATGGTACAGTTAGTTTTTAATACCACTTGTATATGTATAATTATAGCTCTGAAGATGGTTCAAACACGGAACCGAAACGTCATCTGTGTGGATAAGGTGCGCGTCTCGGGGTGCTAATTTTGGGAGATTGCGGTCACAATTTTGAAGCTATCGACCTCAAATTTTTTTAAAATTAAAGCTATTTAAGATATCTACAACTTATAGAAGCCCTTTTTTTGATTTTCGAAAAAATAAATTTTTTTTTAGATTAATCGCATTAAATAAAAAATATTTTTAAAAAAATCCTCTCTATATCTTATAGATAATTAAATTAGTAATCATTGTGTTAAAAAATAATTAATTTTCTACCATTAATTAATTGGCTGGAACCTTTCAAATGAAATTTTGAATAAATTCCTTGTATTCCTATGGGAAAAACTAACGCCATCTCTTGCAGCCTCGAGTAACTAGGTAGTCAATCGTCTTCTAACGGCTTTTCGAGACGCGCACCTTAAAAGGAAAAACTTTAGCTGCGTCTCTCATTTTTCTACCCTCTTATGATCAAAAGGTTAAAAAAAAAAACGAATTGTCGTCGACTAAAGTATTTATTCAAAACATATTCATTATTTTTCAGATTTGATATTCTTTGTATACTTATTAACAAATGTACAAGGCAGTATTTTTTCCTCTTTATATAGTATGTTCTAATATACAATTAATATAAAATATAAATACGTACATAATAATCACAGAAAAAAATACAAACTTTCCAAATTTGTTGTTGTTGTTGTGAATAAGATATAAAATATCTTATAAAGCTGTGGGTGTGTATGTCTTGTGTGTGTATGTGTGAGATATTATTTCCTTTATTTTTAACCTTAATAATAAAAGTATAAAAAGTATTTATTTATTTATCCCTCTATATATTTCCTATTTTTCTAAATAATATTGAGTGAACTATTTTGTGTTTATATATATATATATATAATAAAAAAAAAGAGAGAAATAATATCTCTTTTAAATTATTTCAGTCTTAAAAAATATCCTCAGAGTGTTTGAAGAAATTTAATTATTATTGATGGGGAAAATACAAAGTGAGTCTTAAATCAATTTCAAAGTATAAATTTCGAATCAAAATTCAATTACAATCTAGCGAGGATTTGGTTTCATTTATTTCATTTATGTTTAATATCAAAATTTGATTAAAATTTTGATTTTATTCACAATTAAAAAAAATGATGTTTATTCTTCATACTCAAATATTTCTCCTGAGAGTGTCAATATTTTGAATTTAACTTTTTATAGGCTTATATATATATATAAATCAGAGTAAATAAATTTTATATTTACTGTGCAATTGTCTTTTGAAAATTTTAACGATTCTAATTTTTTGATTTTCTTATATAGAAATCTATTTTGACACTTTCATATATTTTTTAAATAATGAAAAGAAATATCAAGTAAAAAAAACAAACAAATTTAATTACAATTTTACGTATAATAATTTGAGTTTATATATTGATTATGTGTATCTAAAATAAGTAAACGCTCCTTAAACTTCCTAAGAGTTCAAATACCCGCATTCAGTCGTCCCTTGAGGCTTGTATAAATATATATATATATTTATAATCAAGGGCTTATCCAGCTAAAAACGGAAAGGGGGGGGGGGGGGGGCTTTTCTAATATCCAATTAACTGACACAACCTAACTGGAGATAGTCACTCCTAGTTTTTATCTTCTTACAGATAACGCGAATTTTTCAGTTTTTTATTTATATTATGTTGTTTTTTATACAGGGTGTCCTAAAAAGAACTCTAGTTTCTTGGGTTCTTTTTCGGACACCCTATATTAATTTTGGAAGGAGGGAGGGGCAGATGGATCTATGGAGATATAATATATAGGTATAATGATTCCTTCTTCCACAAGGAACGACTATGAATACGATATAAGTCACTACTTAGAGCAGGGTTTCCCAACCTTTTGAAGTCCACGGCACCCCAAAGGTGCGTTGGGAATAACATTACACACTAAGGGCACCCTTCCTTGAATTTAAAAAAAAATTAAATTTAATTGATATATTATATAATAAATAACGTACACCATAATATAGTAAACTTTAATTTTTTTTGTTTATCTCAAAATCTCGCGGTACCCTTGGGTGCCGGGGCACCCCGGTTGGGAACCACTGACTTAGAGCCTTTTCTTTTTAGAAATCTCTAAAGAGAGAAGAGGTTGTTTAATTATTTTTGTTACAGATAACTTTTACAGTGTTTCTCAACCCAAAAAAAGGTCTGTAGCCAATAGGATTCAGACACACTCAAAATCCCAAAAAATATAAAATTTTAAACCCACTTAATTATGAAATTCATTTAAATAAGAGGGGAGGGTAAGAGCTAAGATTGTTCACTACCCTCGAAAACAGTGTCTGGCTACGGACGAGGAATTGCTAATTACGACATTAGCTTAAATAATACATTTATATCAGTGGTTCTTAAACTGTGGTGAAACTAAAAAATTATTTGTATTATTTTATGTAAAATATGAAAAATTTCGAAAAATGAAAGCTATTGAATTTATAAAAGTAATGGATATTTCCTTTAAAGGAAATAAATAAAAATAGGACCTAGTTTATTATCTAACAAAAAATTCAAATATATATATATATATATATATATAGGCCCACATTATCAGGGGCGTATTTAGGGGGGCGAGGGGGCCCGGGCCCCCGAAATTCCCAAACACATATACATATATAGGGATATACAGACATCAGCGCAACAAATTTTTCCGCAGGATGGACAACTTTGGTTCCGCAATAGAAAAAATGTTCCTCAAAAAATTTCGTGTGAAAAAAGTATAGTTTCTTAAAAAAAAAATTTCCTCAGAAAAATTTTCGAGTTCGGCCCCCCGAAAAAATTTCTATATACGCCCCTGCACATTATACATACATATACACCAAGAAATTCATACTGATTCAAAAAGGGTGACATAAAATGCTTACAGTTAGAAAGGGGTCCGCAAGAAAAGAAAAAATTCAATAGGGGGTCCGCGAACTACACAAGTTTAAGAACCCTTGATTTATATAAAGAGACTAAAGCATAAATTTACACTTTGAATTATAACCTACACAGCACATAATATTGCAGCAATGTTGCAGAAATATTGCGAATATTGCTCAATATTGACAATATTGCAGCTCAAACAGCAACATTGCAGCAATATTTCTGCACTGTGGCAAAAAAGCGGACATAGGAATATTGCAACAATATTGCTGCAATGTTCCTAACTTGGAATATTGCAGCAATGTTGCCAAGATTTGCAATATTGCATCAATGTTGCTGCAATAATGTCAATATTGAGCAAGATTCGCAATATTTCTGCAATATTGCTGCAATATTTTGTGCTCTGTGGGAAGTAATTTAAATTGGACAATTGTCAGAATAAATAAGGCTGAGAAACACTAACAAAAATAGTCCCAGACTTTTATTACAGGGGCGAATACGGAATAGGGGGGAATTTTAATAAAATTTGAAAAAATATGCGAGAATTTTTTATTAGCCCCCCTAAAAAAATAAACCACTCAAATGTTTATAACAAAAAGAAGATCAAAATATTTTCTTTTCTTTAGATAACAAATAATATATATATATATATATATATATATATATAATATAAAAAATATATAGAGAGATGATTTTAATTTAAAATTAAGATAAAAAAAAAAAAACAAAAAAACAAAACGGTGTATGATTGGAGTTAATTATTTTTATATTTTTTCTTTTTAATTGAAAAAATATTCTACGATCGTTGCTCTAAAAAAAAAAAAAAAACATTCTAAAAGAATTTAAAATGTTATGACCAAAAAAAGGAATGTTTTACAAAAAAAAAAAACAAATTTTTTTTTTAGAGCAATTTTCGCGTTTTCACTCAATTATTATTGTTATTATTAATAATAGTATTATTATTATTTTTTTTTTTTTGACTTAGGTTCATCAATTAAATATTTATTTACACTCATCATCACTGGCACTCTCACCAACGTCTCTAAAGCTTCATAGTTTATCAAAATTTACATAATAATAATAATAATAAGAGTCCATTCTAATGTACATAATTTTTTATGGCATTTGTTGGAATAAAAACTTCATTTTTTTTTTTTTTGACGAAGATTCTTTGCGATTTCTGATGAACAAATTATATAAACAAATTATATAAATATATATATATATTTTCAATTTACATATATATATAAATATATAGAATTAATATGGAGAGGAATGTTGATTCGAACCTGGTGAATAAATTCATAAAAAAAATAAATAAATTAAAAATTTATAAAATTACAAAAAAAAAAAGCAAAAAAGAAAGCTAAATAAAACATGCAAAGGCAAAAATACAAAAAAAAAAAAAACGTGGGAAAAAAAAGACAGCAGAGAGAAGGCAAAAGAAAAGAGCAGTCAATAAACACTTGTTTGTTTTTAGAAGGCTTTGTTTTTTTGTTTGTTTTTGTTTATAGAAGGCCGTTACCACATGCCCTCTCACCTGAAAACGACTGTCCATACTGTTGTAAGAAATGTGGCAGTGTAAACGGGTCATCGCCTGTCGGAATATTTGAAACAAAGTCTGGCAGTAAACCTAAAAACAATTCATCTATCACTTGTATTGTTCAAAACGTTTCGGCTCCAAAAATCATAAAAAACCCCAAAGGAATAATAAATAAATGAAAAGAAGAGTTTTTTCGTAGCACCAAAAAGAGAGATAGAGAGAGTTATTGCTTCTTGAGAGAGATAGAGAGATAGAGATGCTTTTTTTTTTTAATTATTATTTTTTGATGTTTGTTGTCTCACGGCTTCTCACCTGGCTGCTGGCTCTTAATATCATTTATATGAGCAGTTGAGGCGTTATTTGGTAGCCGAGAGCCCATTGAAAGCGATAAGGGCTCAGTGGATGGGCTGAAAAAATAAAAACAAAATTATGCATCTGGCAAGAAGATGGACAACAGCGTTGTTAAGCAACGCCAAGCAGTGATGAAAATCGGGATAGGGGACCACCGATAAACAAGACTGCTCACGCCTGTCATGTATTTAATCAATTTATAAAGTCAAATGGCCTCAGCAGCCGAAATGACTTTATATATATGTACAGTAAGTCCCGTTAATCCGAACTAATTGGGACCGAGGGTCGTTCGGATTATCGGGAAGTTCGGATTAACCGGATTTGTAAGCTTGAATTAGTTAATTTTGATAATAAAGTCGTATTTATAACGTTGTAAACCGTGAAACTTGTCGGTGATATTAAACTCTAAATAAATATTTCATAATAATAATAAAATAAAGTTCCTTTAATGTCTAATTTTCATTTATATTCCTCTAAAAAAAAAAAAAAAATCGTACGCAAAAAGAGTTCGGATTAACCGGAAGTTCGGATTAGCGAGGTTCGGATTACCGGGACTCTACTGTATATATATTAGGGTGATGCTTAAAATTTTATGGTTCACCCTCTCATTCGAATCTTCCATATGTAAAAATGCTCTAGAAAAAAATTTGGTTTAATTCATGAGACAATGAGTGATCTCATATGAGATCATTGGGACAAGAGAGATATGCCTAAATGATGATTGACGCAGACCCTAAACTATAAAATCTAGAAAGTTATAATTTGGATTAATTCAAAAATTTAGTAGTTTCCTTCTTGGTCAAATCTTACTGATGGTAATTGAGGACGTGAATAGAGAGCGAAAATTTTTCCCGAAAAATTTTTAGAAGGTCACCCGCGGAACCATAAATTTTTTCATGTGCCGTTCGAGAAAATTCTCTCTTTTGGGCCTGGTTTTCGTGAGGAACAAAAATGGTTTTAAAACGTTAGAAAATTTTGGAAAAAAGGTATTTTTTTCAAATCTGGGGGGGGGGGGTAATTACCCCCTTTACCCCTCCCTTGTGTCCGCCCTTGCTTTATAATAAACCCAAATTGTATAATAATAAGGGGATTTAAGATGTAAATGTACCTAGTTTGGCGGAAGTAGGGTGATGTATGAAGTGGAGGATGCTCTGGCCGATTTCGAGCTCGACTTGAAGTAACTGTAAAAAACATTTTGTTAATAAATTTTTTCTAAAAAAAAAAAAAATAAATAAATAAATTTTACCTAAAGGTGCACTAGAAGCCGTCATCGGATTTGATCGCATTAATTTTTCAGTATACACTTGTTTATGAAACTCATCTTGAAAGAGATCAGAACGTATCGAGAGTTTATCAGACGCCAGCGTCCGATTTTGAGATACTTCAATTATATCAGGGGATTTCTCACGTTCAACTTTGCCTTGCAGTTCCATAAGTTCTTTCATAACTCTATCTACTTCTAATTGCACCAGATCCTCTTTCGGTTTGCCATCTTCCTTTAGTGAAGGCGGATTTAGAGGCGATTCTGTCGCAGATTTCTCTTCATTATTAAAATTATTTGAAGTGAGAGACTCATTAATCATTTGACTAAGAAGGTTAGTAGCTGCAGCAGTTTCTTCTATTTCTTTTGCATTTGGAGGCTGAGGAGGAGGCGGAGGAGGTTGCGAGGAAGATGCCGGTTTCGGGATGTCTTTATGCGGTTTTGTCTTTGCATGTTTCACCTTATTTGGTCTAATCTGCTGGGTTTGAGATGATGGTGCTGGCGGCGGCGGCGGCGGGGGGTTTTCCTTTGGTTTTTTACTACAGGTTTTTTCTCAGATATAATTTCTATCACCTCAATTCCATCATTCTCTAATCTAGAAAGTGCAGTTTCTTGAAGTATTCGGTGTTTAAGGCTTAAGGGACGTGGGGATGGAGTCGTCGATTGGGTCGTGGATGGGGCTGGCGGAGGAGGAGGCGGAGGAGGTTGAGAAGGGGTAATACTAATGCAATCTGGAATATTGACCATCGCCAAAGGAGAAGCCTTTTGGATGACTCCGTGCGGCTCCGAAGTGGCCTTCACCGACAAATCATTTGGCTTAGAGATATTCGACTTGCTTTTATTCGTAGGCCGATGATTTGTTTGTGACGTCGATTTGGAATAAATTGAATTTGAATCCCAATTAGGAATAGCGGATATGCTCACTGACGGGGACAAAGTCGGCGATTTTTTTATTTTAGGTGAATGAATATCGTATTCGGATTTCAACTTTAAATGTTTAGGCGATGAATTTTCGTTTTTAACTAAAGATGACTCAATTAAAGATGGCATTGATGGCATCGTTGGCATGTTGAGTTCAGTTTCTAATTTAATAGGCGAGACGTCAATTGAGAGAGGATCTTGAGCGAGAATTGGAGGCTCAATTTTTACTTTATTTGGAGAATCTATTTGTGGCACGTAAACTTCTTCAATTTGCAAAGAAGAATTGTTCGTTTCAAATTTGCCTCTTTTGGTTAGTTGAATGACGTCATCGTCCTTTGCTTGTGCGTTCATTTTTTGTTTCAAGAAAGATTTTGGATCATTTGATAACATTAAAGGTGACGACGGTATCAACAATGGCAAAGGTGTATTGATCGATAAAGGTGCGGTAATCGGTAAAGATGGATTAGGAAACCTCTGGATATTTCCGGGTACAATGCAATTTTCCATAGAAGATTTTAACGCCGTGGCTGCCGAGCGAGAAAGATCTGTCGGAACTTTCTGAATTTCAAACGGCATATGCTGTGCCATTTTATTATTTTCTTTGGGTTGATTATGTGTCGAAACCGGATTAATATTGATAATTGAAGTTGTTCCAGTTGCTATTGGGCTTGTAGGCTTCTTATTCGGCCTGCGTGGACTAAAAAAGAAATGAAATCATAATTAAATATCTGTCTAGAAAATATATTAAAATGTCTATTTTTATATCAAAAAATTAAAAACATTAGGTTATTAATTTGAGATTTATTAAAAATTTATATTTTTAAAGCTCAAAGGGCTTTGGGAGGAAAAGTTGTTCGCATGTTTTTTGCCGATAAGATGGCGTTAGGGGTCTTAAAAATTTAGCCAAAAAGTTCAACTATTAGGAAAATTTGCCAACAGATGGCAGGATGGTAGAGCTATATTTAATCTCATGTATTTGTTTGATTTTCGTTGATCTTTTAATAATGAATAGTTTATAAATATTATTATATATTGATATAATTTATAACAGCATAAAAATATATAAATATAGGCTTCTAAGTGATCAGATAATGCTAGCTGTTAGTTTAGCCTGCCATCTTTTGCAAAAGTGCTGAACTATTTAGCCGTTAAATTTTAAATAAATAAGAAATTTATTTTTTATTTTGTTCCCATTTCCTTTAATTATTATAGGTAGGATATTAATGATTTTTAGATTTAAAAACAGCTAGTTAAGTTAAAAATGAAAAAAAATTAAGATTTTCATAATATAATGTGTTTGAAACTTTCTATATATATAAAAAAAATATTTTTTAATTAATCGTAATTAAAAAAAAAGCATTCTATTATGTAAAATGCTCACGAAATTAAATAATTTAAAAAAACTGCATAAAAGAATTCTTTAAAATGCCTCAGTAATTTCGGACTAAAGATTCAATGTGCCCTTCTGAAGCCCCTTAAAGCTTAATATTCATTTCGACAATAATCATTACAACTAATAACCTACTGTTTTTAATATAATTTTATAAATTTGCAATATATATATATATATAATAATGGTCTGTTCAATTAAGCCGTAGTGAGGAAGATTACATGCGCAGTAAGGAAAAGCAATACACTTTTCCTTAATGCGCATGCACTGGACGCATAATCGAACAGACCTCAACCTACGGTTGATAGCTTAAATTTAATAATGTCTTTTTTTAGAGAAGAAAATTGATGGTCTCTTTTCTTGGTTATTATTTTATTATAATTACTTTTATTACTTACATTTTCTCTGAATGTTCAAAAAGTTCCCTTACAGTCATCCATCCTGGAGGCCAAATCACTTTTATTTCAGCATCTAAATAAACTCTTAAACGTTGTTCGGATTTTTTAGGTTTTGTTTTATCAAATGTTTGGGCTTTAAATTTTATAATGCCATCTACAAGACGCCTAAAATAAATAAAAAATGAAAAAAATTTAATATTTTTAAATAGAATTGAATAGAGATTTTTTTTTTTAATTACCTAACTTCATTAGTCCAATGGTATCTTTTCGGAGGAAGTCTGCCCTTGAAGTCCTCTGGTGGTTCAGTCAGCTTGGATTTATCGGTGACGCCCCTAAAGGTACATTTTGAGGTTCGGATGAGGTATGGTCTCTAAATTCTAAATCTCCGCCCACCCTCATAATTCTTAATTCTATTTATATAATAGATCAAAAAAACATGATGAAATAAAACGAATATAGATTAGACAACAAATTTTTTTTTTTTTTTTTTTAAAGTGACTTTTCAATTATAATTTCCTATATACAAGGAAGGTGGTAATAATTTCCTAATTATACAATTTTAAAGATTAAAAAAACTATTTTAATATAATAATATAACATCATGTTTTTTTGGAAGTAACACAAGATCTTAAGAGTGGATTATTTGATATTTTAGAAAATAGATTAGAAAAAAAAAACAAAAAAAAAAGTTATTAACTTGATAATTTAAATAAACAAATTAAAAAAAAAATTGATTTTACAAGACCACCGTAGCTGGTAAGGCAAGAGGAAATGGTGTAATAATCTGTCCCACCACTTGGTTTATATGAGCATATTTTTTTTCCTTTTGATAGTAAGCTTATATCAATGGCCCTTAGCACAGAGGAAGGCAATACGAATTCTATTGGTTTAGACGAGATCTAAAGGGACTCAGAGATGGAAAATAAAAAATGCTCGTCTAATTTCTTAATGGAAAACAAAGTCCAACTACTTTAAAGACAAAGAGATAGACAGACATACCAGTTTTTTTTTTTTTTAAACTCAGAACGTGTATTTCTGAATAGGGAAGAGGATGCAGCCAATAATTGAGCCTCTATTTAATAATTAAGCACTCTTAGAACTTTTTTGCATCGTCATATATATATATATATCAGATAAGTTGTCCACTATTAAACAAGATTGTTATCACCGGTCCAGCATCGTCATATATATACACTCTTAGAACGTTTCGGCGAGGATCGGCGATCAATCCCATCGTCAGCCTTCAAAGAGCAAATTCAAATATTATTAATACAAATTATCTTAATGTAGGTTTGTTGGTTTGTTAGCACATCAGTTCCCGAAAACGGGTCTAAATTTCAAATTTTACTTACCAAAGATTGTTAAAACACCCACATAGATGTTGATGTGAATGTTGTATATATATAAAATATTTGACCAATATTGAAAGAGGCATCTTTTTGTGTACGAGAAGAGACTGCTTCAATTGGAAAAAAATAACGCACAGAGAGTTGTACACAAAAAGATTATAATATTGGTCAAATATTTTATATATTACACAACAATATCTATGTGGTTTTTTTTTAACAATCTTTGGTAAGAAATAATGTTTTTTATTTATAAAAAAGAATGTTAAAAAAATTTTTTTTTCTGTAAAGCAATTTTAATTTCAATTAATGTTTGACTGCAGGTCCCGAAAAAGGATGCGATTGACGTCTGAAACGTCGACCAAAAGAATTTAAATAATTTTTTATTCTTCTGGCTGCAAATATACCTCCGTATATAATATTTCCTGAACCATTATGAAATTGGGCTAGGTCTCACCTTTGGGAAAATTCGAGTACCTAGGACTTGACTGATGTACTTTTTTAGTTTTTTTCAATTTTCTCAATATTCCCTTTGACGATTTATTTGAAATTTCACATATATACAATTTCCGGTATATAAAACAAATTACTTTTGATCTCATCTTTTGGAAACTCGATTACTAGTACTTTACTGATGTACTTTTTTAGTTTTTTCTAATTTTATTAAAAAAAAAAAAAACACCGAGCTCCAGCTTGGTCATCCTGGAACTTTTGTATAAAAAAAAAAAATAAATAAAATAAGAGACTCAATTATTATTGGCTGCATCCTCTTCCCTATTCAACAAATCAGTTACAGCCACGTTCCACTATTCGAACGTGTATTTCCTATGAAATATAAATTTCAAATTTCTTTGACATCATAATTCGCTAAAATAACGTAAGAGAACGTAATAAAAAAATAAAATTAACATGCATGAGGGGGGGAATTTATACTTTTTTTACTACATTTACTTTTTTTTTTTCAATATATAGAGGACGTGATTAAAGAAAGAGAAGATAGAAAGGGGGGTTTGTATCCAAGTGGGGTAGAAAATTTCCATTTGGTCCTCAATCCCCAAATTTTTCAATTGTTACGCCACGGGTTAAATCTAAGAAAACCCTCCTCTAACAAATGTAAGAGTTATAAAAATAGTGGGTCTCTTACCAGTAGTACCTATACAGTTCCCAGTACATTTGAGGGCTGTTTAAAAGAGAAAAAATCAAATCAACCAAATAATAAAAATTATATTTAATCTCTTATTTTAAATTTAAAGTAAAAAAAAAAAAAAAAAAAAAAAAAAAATTACAACTTATTATTTAGTAGGAGGATGACATCTGACATCTGACATCAATTCTCCTACTAAAATAAAGAAATCGCGGGATATTATTTTGAAAAAAGAAATTAATTTTTTTTAAGGGTATAAATAAAATGTGTTTTAATTGATTATTATTATAAATAAAGAACATTTTAGCATTAATTGAGGTTTATCGTTTAATAATTAATAATAGAAAAAAGTATCAGTAACTACAATTAAATCAACTATTTCTGCAGCCGTCATCAGGTGATGCATTCCCTTTAGTTAAGGCCCTTCGGGAGGCAAAGCTGTTTTTGCCGATAAGATGGCGTTTGGAGTTTTAAAATATTAGCTTTTTTGCGAAAATTTGGCAACAGATGGCAGGAGCAGGATTTAATCGCATTCAATTTAGTTGATCTTTTAATAATGAATTTATAAATATTATTATATAAAAAAGAGATTTGATAATGCCGGCTGTTAGACTAGCCTGCATGCCATCTTTTGCAAGAGTGCTGAACTATTTGGCCGTTAATTTTTAAATAAGAAATTTATTTTTTACTTTGTCCCCACTTTATTTTAATTATTATATGGTTGGATATTAATAATTTTTTACATTTATAGATTAAAAAAAAAATTTTCATTATAGAACGTTTTTTGCATTAAAAAAACATTATATTATGTAAATTCAATTAAGGCTGAAAGAATATAGGATTGTCTGAGAAATTATCTGGTCTAGTTCCGAGTAAAGTTTGCCTATTTAAACATGTTGATTAAAATGTTAATTTCTTTCCGAAACAAAATGTTATCTCTAGTCGTCCGGCTTGAGATTCAAGTCGTGATCAGTGTGTGCCTTGAATTTCTGGTTTGTCTGTTTATGAGTGTGTCAGACCTAAATAACATCGCCTGATGATGGTTGATTATTATATTTAATTGTAGTTAATAGTATCGATTTTTCTATTATAAATAACTAAATAATAAAACATGATTAATACCAAGATTTCTTTTATTTCGACTATTTGTAAAAAAAAAAAATAAAAGAAAAATTGAAACTTACTTTCTTTCAGCCACTTTCATACATCTTCTTGAATAGTTTTCCAGCATCTTAGGAGTTTGTTTTGTGATTTCTTGTTTTAATCTGTAATAAATTCATATTTATTAGATTTATGTAATTTTTTAAACTAAATGACATTTTGGGAGAGAGATTTTGATTCTTTTAACTGGTGCAATCCAGACTCGAACCACTTTCGCTTTCAATGGACCGGCTTAGGGCTGAGAAATGTCTCTGGTTCGATTCTCCGTGTACATCATCTCGCATTCATTAACTAGGTGGAATTATAGACCAATATTTTCATTAAATTTTTTTTAAAATTTCAATATTTATCATGTGTGCTCAAAAATTATTAACTTTATTCTATTTCCTGATGATTAAAAAGTGAAAAAAAGTCAAAATGTTTTGTAGCCCCTGAATTATTTGCAATTACGCGAAATTAACCCATTTTTGTAGAATAACCCAATATATATATATATATATATATATATATATAGTAAGGGCTGTGTAAAATAATCAATTATGAAAAAGACCCGATTATTTCACTATAAAAAAAGCGGGTAAAATTTTCTTAAAAAAAGGTCGAATGAAATGGATTATATCGATTATGAAAAAATAATCGATTATTTTTTATAATCGATAATAAAATATTTTTTCCAAAATCGAACACCTCTAATATTTATAATATATAAAATCTGATTAAATTTAAGGATTGCGGTGTGGGTTCCAAGTGAAACATTTTGAACAAAGGTTATATAAAATCTAAGTCTATTTCATACTAATTTACAAAGGCTTTCATAAAATGTGGGCGGTAGATAATCAGGATTTTTAAGAAATATCTCATGAGACTGATCTAAATGTAGGGTTTTCTTTTTTTAAAGAAAACATTTTTCTCAACTTCTTGTGACTTCTTTAGTCATTGTAAATAATAATTATTCAATCAATTTGTCGGTTTCGAAATCAGAATGGTCAAACATACATTTAAATTAAGCAGACCTTAATAGTAGTTACACAGTTATGCTTAAATTGAATGAACGGACAATTCTAATGAAGAAATTGGGTCCTGGCTGGACGGACTTCTTTATCGCCGTGTTTATTTAAAAAGGTTCCAATAAAAACAAGATGATATTTACTTGGTTATATTGGCTTCAATTCTGTCTTCTAAATATTGTAAATGTAATTTCTTGGCACGCTTATTCAAGGTGTATGCCGTACAAGGAGTGTATTGGGCTAGAAACCCATAAAGTTCATTCCGGGATGATGCTAATACGGGACGACACTCTTTTTCAAGGCTAAAAAAAATAAAAATAAAATAATATTATAACAAATTTAACAATTATTAATTAGTGTTAAAATGTTCCAATAAGAGTGTTGTCGACTTGGTTTAATTTTTGTCTTATTTCAAATAAGCCGGTTTGATTAATAATAATAATAATAAAAAATAAAACAGATTGGACACATACTCAAGAAGGATATTGTTGACTTCAGTATTAAAGAATTTAAATTTCCTGTCGCTGGATTTAGCTGCCGCCTCTTTAAGATATTCAATTAATTTGAGTGTTCTCTCTGAAAGATCTTTCGGCAACTGCACATCCCTTACAGGAGATGGTGATTTAGTTATTTGTCTATATTCTACCTCTTCTTTTATAATTTCATCCTAAAAATATAAAAATAATTAATAAAATAAGTAAATTTTATCCTAAAAGAAAATAATAATTAACAAGATGAAAATTAAAATAAATTTTTCTCCGAAAAGATCATAGTTGGTTAAAAATATAAAATTTTTCTATTTCCTTATGTTTTTTCTTTGATTAGATTGATGGTTAAATTCTCTAGGATTATATTTCCGCTAAATTTGAAAAGTGATAATATATCGCCTGCTGAGAATGCTGAGTGGAGAAAGTCCGAATTTCAACAATTCGAGAAAAGGTGTTTGAAAGTTTTATAAACATACATATTTACATGGCCAAGCAACAAATGAATAGGCCAGAATCAAGAGTCATGATTTGGCACTCAAAAGAGAAGACGTTTTAACAACGTTTGCTAGGCTTAACTCAAAAATTGAACTTTCGGACTTGAGCAACTATGATGCTCAGCAGGCGATATGAGCGATTTCCTTAAACCCCTTGATCTATGATTATAAAAATTTTATGAGTGGAGAAATCAGGAAGGTTTACTCGCTTGTATGCATTTGGTTGAGCAAGAAAAAAATATAATTCAGAGAATTATGTCGAGGATATTTATTTGTACCAGACGACTGAATTTGCAAAATGATCAGTTTCGGTCAAGATTGACCATCATCAGGCCTGTGAACAATATCAAGTGATTCAATGCACAGAGTCATAAACACAAAACAATAGAGCTCTGGACTGGAGAGATTGAATAAAAACATTCTATTTGCATTCTTTCAATCTCTCCAGTAAAATCTCTTATAATTGTGAAGATTATTGTCTTAATTTTATGTCAATCTTAGATTGGATGTAATATTGTATAGTCATTAGAATAAGTTTATATTTCAAAAAATTATTGTATACAATTGTTCATCTCATTGTGAGCTGGTATTGTTTTGTGTTTATGACTCTGTGCATTGAATCACTTGATATTGTTCACAGGCCTGATGATGGTCAACCTTGACCGAAACGGATCATTTTGCAAATTCAGTCGGCTGGTACAAATAAATATCCTCGACATAATTCTCTGCATTATATTTTTTTCTTGCTCAACCAACTGCAAACAAGCGAGTAAACCTTCCTGATTTCTCCACTCAACTAATAATCTCGCGCTGTTTCTACTTTTCATAAAAATTTTATATAAAATCTTCCTTCCATTTATAGATTTTGGTACAGATTTTATTATTTCTAGCCAACTTAGAACACAAACAGATATTCAAAAGAATAAAAAATTGCAAATTTGATAAATTACACAAATCAAATATAAATAAAATTGACAACTCTCTAAATGAATCCACCCAATTGTCTTCTAGCGAGTTGTCATAATTAAATAGACGGTCTTCAGGGTGACACTTCACGATGATCCTAGGAATTTCAATAAAACATCGGTAATCAAACAAGTCTTACCCTCTGGTGAAAATATGGAGTTGTTAGCAGTCAACGTGGCCTGGTCTCAAGAAAAAGGCATGAACTAAAGTTACAAATACTGATTGATAAGGTTATCAATAAGTGAACTCAGAGATGATAATCAGGCCAACATTTTTAGAGAGACTCCTCCCGTTAACGTTTGGGAGCACAAACGGCTCCTTCTTCAAGGCCATGTGGGCTCAATACCCTGAAGAAGGAGCCGTTTGTGCTCCGAAACGTTAACGGGAGGAGCCTCTCTAAATAAATTGGCCTGATTATCATCTCCGAGTTCAATTATTGACAACCTTATCAATCATACTGTTCACTAGGCTGTTCCCCACCTCATCTGTTATAAATAATGTTCAACATTATCTCTCAACTGAACAACATTTTGCATTTGTTTGCTTAATTTAGAAAGAGATTGATACTTTTTCTAAAATTTATATAGCCATGTCTACTGGGATCAAAGAATGAATCTGTTACACCAGAGTAATTAGTTGTTACCTTCTCCTTTAGCAAAGGTTTTACTTGAACAATTGTGCAAAAGAATCATACAATTTAATATTTATTAATTCAAACAGCCAACAAAAGATAGGGTGCTGTCGGAAATAGAACCACGGATCCACCAATTTAAACTCGGTGTGCCTCTACCATAGTACTCCGGCGTATCCTTGGTTCGACTCCCGGCCGCACCCTATCTTTTGTCGGCTGTATGAATTAATAAATATTAAATTGTATGAATTTTCTTCATGGATCTGAACGTGATTATATATAATTATCTTAAATATTATATATATATATAATTTCTTATTTATAAAAATTTCAGAAAAAGAGAAAAAGTAGGAGTCTCTTTCTAAAAATCTTCATCTTCCCGTTCTTCTATCCCAGGGATTCCCGGCGCCCTTAATATATATCAGAATTTTTCCGTGGGGCCTTCTTTGCCAAATTTCAGGGAAAACCTTATGTTACTAATATTTTTTCTTCATTTTAAATTCAGATACGCTTTGATATATCTATACCTCTTATGTTTGCAATTTCATTTAATAAATAATTAAAACTCCTGACTGTATTTTTCAACAATAGAGAAAATTAATATAATATTTTACTGGTATATAGGACAATTTTCACGTCCTGGGGCGCCGCGGCGCACAGTTTGGGCAAGATTGTTCTATCCTATTGATGTAGATTACGGTGGCAAAATTATGTTAAGTTGAGAGGCCATGTTGAAAAGTTGTTAAAACCATAGTTCCTGTCTTTTACTTTTTTTTTTTTTTAAACACACTCTTTTTCCCACTCACATTCACACACACAGTCTTTTCGGCAATCTAGGCCTAATAAGACTTTTACGATAACCGTTATTTATGATTATATCTATTGGGGGGGGGGGGTCCAGGCATTTTTATTTAAGCCATGCCTTCAACTTACTTCTATGCTACGTTCTGACTGGAAACAGCTCCATTTTTTCACATCCAAATGGAACTAATAATTTTTTTTCCATTAATTAATTGGTAAATTTGCAATCATCATACGATTACAGCCTGAATACCGTCAGTTCAATTATAATCACACTTGTTTTCTAATAAATAATGTTGAATATCATTTAAAAAAAACAAAATTTAATTAATCTGTTTTACATATAAAAATCTATTAAAAAAGAAAATAATTAAATTACGTGTTCTATGTCATCGAGTTCTTCTTTAATATCATCGTCATCATCATCATCATCATCATCAAGTTGTTGTTTCACTTCTATTTTTCGTTCTTTTTTAACATCAATTGATGGCTTCTCTTCTACTGGTGGTTTTTGATCGACTTGTTCTTTTACATCTACGGGTTCTCTCTCATCAACTTCCTTGTCGTCGGCACTTTCATCAGAATCTGAACTTGAAGAATCACTC
This sequence comes from Euborellia annulipes, assembly GCA_023213315.1. Lineage (NCBI taxonomy): Eukaryota > Metazoa > Arthropoda > Insecta > Dermaptera > Anisolabididae > Euborellia > Euborellia annulipes. The sequence continues at coordinate 47,198 of JAKCPI010015491.1, forward strand.
GAACTCGAACTGGAATCTGAATCATCTTCTGATGAAGCTGCTGAAACTTGCGCTGATGCTACTACTGAAGTCCCGGACGATGGAGGAGGCGGAGGAGGAGGAGGAGGAGGAGGAGTAGAAGGAGGTTTTGCAGTTTGTGATGTCTCAAGTGCAGTTTGAGCTACTTTCTCTAAATTGGAAGTCAATGACGGAGGAGGGGGAGGAGGAGCAAGAGCAGGAGGTTTTTGAGAAATAACTGAAGTCGCTTCAGCCGCCATTCTTGAACTGGAAGTAGCTGGAACTGCTTGAACAACCATTCCGGAATTGGAAGTGATTGAAATTGATGGTGGCGGTATCTTTTCTATAACAGTTGTAGCAGGAGCCTTTGTAAAATTTGTATTTATCACTGAATGAATTTTTTCTGGTACAACTGCGCTTGAAGATGTTTGAGAAACTTTAGATGAATTATCCGAAGGCTTTGAAGTTGTGATTGATAATGAAGGAGGAACATTAATAATAGATGTTGAAATAGTTAAAGAAGATGGAAAACCTGAAGGTATTTCACGTGTGGTTGTTTCTGGAAGTGAAATTATTAATCCTGAAGTCTTTTGTTTATTTTGCTCGGCAGAGGATGTAGCGGTTGTTGTTGATGTAGTTGTTGTAACAAGTGATGTGGTTAACGATAGAGGTTGGGCTTGAATAGAAGGTGATGCTGCTGTAGGAATATTCTGTGGGGTAGTGGTAGTTATTGTAGTTGTAGTTTTTGTTAAAAAAGAACTTGTAGACGCTGCAGGCGTGAAAGAAGCTGCGGCTTTCTTTTGTTGAACATGATGGGCGCGTGAAGCATTCACAACGGACTCGATTGTATCATCGATTGATTCTTTAGCAAGGGATGTTGTTTCCGATTGAATTCGTTGTCCTGAAAAAATAAGAATAATTGCAAATAAAGTATTCACAGGTGTTATCAATGAATTACCACGGTAAATATAACGTTTCGGTTTTCATTGGGTGGCCTTCTTTAAGAACAATATGAGAGCTGACTTAATATTGTGGATCTTTAGATAAACAGTTTTATAAATTTTTATCTGAATTGCAATTAAGGGGCTCAGAAGGACACATTGAATCTTTAGTCCGAGGCATTTTAAAGTATTTTTTATGCGGTTTTTTTTAAATAATTTAAAATCGTGAGCATACATAATAAATGCTTTTTTTAATTAAGATTAATTAAAAAATATTTATTTATATATATATATAGAAAATTTCAAACACCTATTATGAAAATTTTAATTTTTTTTTAAATCTAAAAATATAAAAATCATTAATATCCAACCTATAATAAATGAATAAGTGACAAAATAAAAAATAAATTTCTTATTTATTTAAAAATTAACGGCCAAATAGTTCAGCACTTTTGCAAAAGATGGCAGGCTAGTCTAACAGCCGGCATTATCACATCACTTATAAGCTTATTATGCTGTTATAAATAATATATAATAACATGGGCGTACCCAGCGAGCGGCAGGGGGCAGCTGCCCCCCCCCCTAGAAGCAAAAAAAAAAAAATTAAATGTTTATAAAGTGATGAAACGAAACAAAATTGGTGGATGACGACGGGGAATGATTTTTTTTGTTAGGACTCTAGGGTTTTTAGGCCTTTAATTCGAAGGCTTTTCCCCTCTATATAAAAAATAGCTATGTCACAATGTGGACGACCATGATCTGCCCCCCCCCCCCCCCCTGGACGACCATGATCTAACCATACGCCCCCCCCCTAGATTTGATCCTGGGTACGCCCATGTATAATAATATTTATAAACTATTCATTATAAGATCAACGAAAATCAAACAAATAAATGAAATTAAATATAGCCCTAATATCCTGCCATCTGTTGGCAAATTTTCGTAATAGTTGGGCTTTTTGGCTAAATTTTTAAGACACCTAAAGCCATCTTATCGGCAAAAACATGCGAACAGCTTTCCCTCCGGAAGCCCCTTAAAGAAAGTCACAAAACAGAAACGTTGTATTTAATTCAAATACGAGACAATAAAATTGAAATATACCTTGTTTCTCTTTTTCTCTCTTTTCTCGTAATAATTCTTTAACTGTTTTTGAGGAAGTTGCTGATTCTTCAAGATCGGTATTTCGTCGTTTATTCCATTGTTGTGGATCCGAGTTATTATTGAGCAATTTTCGTTTTTTACGCCATGCTTCTTCTTCGTTTCCGCTTTGGGGTTGCTCTTTTTTACCCTTCTGTTAACAAACAAAGTTTAAAATCCGTTCAGCAAACAGGAAATTTGTTTTTAAATTACAATTAATGGTGAGACAGGCAATGAACATAAATGCAAGATGCACAACGAATAGATCAGGCAGGAATGGAAAATGAAATAATAATATAATAAAACTAACTACACAATCACTTAATAAAAAAAAAATATATATATTTAAATAAATCCAGTTAGTATTGAGACAGGCATTCAGAATTCTTAGAATCCTCACTGCAAAATGTTTCCACATGCGATTAATCCGCCCTGCCAGTTAATCCTTTAGAGTGGGCTTTCTTTGCTTATCATTTCCTTCCGGCACCCCTCTTTAAGGTTCTGTAATATCAGGACTGCAAGTAATTTTATTTATATAAAAAAATTAAATTTTATGTAAAATTTTTAAAGCAAATAACCTAACTGGATTTAAAAATGGTATAAAAATAAAAATAAAACTTAAAAATTCTCTCTCTTAAGGCCTTGAGAATATTTATTTATTTATTTTTTAAAGGACTTATTTTTCCTAATACTCATTAAAAAAAAATTCAATCTTTTTATTTAAGTTTTATTGTTTATTTTTATATTTATAATAAGCATGAAGATAAGATATGAAAAAAATAAATTGTGAATATGAAATTAGAAGGAATTGGAAAGGAATTTTTATATATACTCCCTTCATTTCTCTCCTTTTTTTTCCAAATTAATTACCAAATGTTATATTAGATAAAAAATTGAATTAAATGGAAATTAATGCTATATTACATTAGGAAAATTAGGTCCCTTAATTTTAAACATCTACTTTGAAAATGTTATTTTTGAAGAAAGTGTAAATGAAGTTTAACATTAATAATAAAGAATAATCCAATAAATGAAAAATAATTTTAAGGAGAGTAGAAAAATTTAAAAAGAACCTGAATCTAATTCTTTCTCAAATGCCTTTTTTGCAGTATAATAAAATATTAATATGATCTAAAGAATTCACCGTTGGTACTAGTTGAAACATTCTTAAATTTAATTTAATTATCATCTAATTATAGATAAATAAATAACACAAAGTTACGTTCCAAAAGGATTTAATTTTAGCTTATGCGCATTTCGATGTTAATATGCCATCTTCAGAGCTATGACATGAACTGATTATGAGGTATTAATGTCAAAAATGCGCATAAGCTAAAATAAAACCCTTTTGTAACTTAGCCTTTTGTTATTAAAATCGATATTTTTGAAATAATTCGACTAAAATACCCGTACCGATAATTTAACTTCGCCAACTCTTTTCACTTTCCGCATCACATATATATATGTTTGTTAAAAACTCGCATTTTAAGGCATTGGAATGATAAAACTTAAATTTACTTTATAAAAAACATTGAATAATAATTTCATTTTCTTGAATTTTTCTTTCTCCTTAAAATTCAAAATATTAATTTAGAAATTTTATAGATACAGATATATAAAAGATTTATGGGAAAAAAAAATCATAATAGCGGATTATTAAAAAAAAGAAAATGTGAAAATCTCATCAATGATGATGAGAAAGGCCTTAGAGATAATAAAAATTTAGAATGACCAAGACAAAAAAAAAAATTGAAATTTACAAAAGGAGGCACAAAAGGGGGAAAGAAGAGCCAAGAGCCCAGAACCCGGAACCGTCGGGTTCGCGAGTCACTGGGTCACGGATCGGGTCGGGTCGCTCACCTGGGGATCCTCCCCCTTTCAACTTGCAAGTCAAACGCCGCCGGCCGGCGCTTTTCCTCTAATGCCTCTCTCTTTTATTATTTATTTTTATTTATTTTTGATTTTTTAAAAATCTTTTTATTAGAAAATATACGGAAAAGGAAGGAATTGGAATAAGAAAATAAAATATAAATTCTTAAGAGTAAATAGAATATAAAACAAAAAAAAAACAAAAAATATTGGCAGTGATTAAAAAGTGGCGTGACCAAATCTTGACCTATGTCATATATATATTTAATATTAAAGAACAAAATGAGAAGAAATTTTTTAGAACTCTCAATTTGTAACGCATTAGGATTAAAATAGGAATTTTGCGTGGGAAAAAAGAGATCTTTAGTTTTTATTTAGGATAAAAAATTAAGAATTGTTTTTCAACAAAAATATACGTTCTCTTACATATACTAAGGAAAGAATTGAGATCACATCGGCAGCAAGAGAAGAGTGAATTTCATGCGCTGTCTTTGCTTAAAGGATTCTAAATAATACTAGTGTTAATTTGACACTTATAATACTGATAGTATATATAGAGTGGCAACTTTAAGTAAGTGCCCATTTTTCCATACAAATAAAACAGATTTTTTTTTAATACAATGAACTTTAATCAAAGATGTACGAGGGCTGTATGATAAGTAGCCCGTGTTTACCGACTGGTGGATTCACTGACGAAAAATGTGTATATTATTATTTAGCTCTTCCTTTACAACGATCACTGTCAAAATTTCAGACAGATTTATCGAGTAGTTTTGTTTTGACAGCTCTTCAAGTCATCAAGTTAGTGTTTATTTGCAATCATGGAGAAAGAGAGCAATATCGATCAGTGATTTTGATTTCATTTTTTGGATGGGAAGACGTTTGAGAAAATCAAAGTGAAGTTGCATGCCGTTTATAAGGACCATCCACCTTCGATGACTACCATCAGATATTGGTTTAATGAATTCAAGCGTGGCCGAACATCCGTTTTTGATGAACAGCGTCCACGCCGTCCGATTGAGGTGACTACCGAGGGTGTTAGCAGTTCGTCGGGTGAAGATCAAAGATTCCTGACATTGTACACATCTCACTTGAACGCATACAATGAAAAATTGGACATAAGAAAGATAACGGCGAGATGGGTGCCGCGTTTGCTAACAGTGAAGCACACAATGCCTGGAAGCGAAATTCGTATCCTCACAAACAGCCAAGCGGCTAGTAAATCCCTACAATAAGCATCCGTAACCTCTAAGGTTGCTCTGAGCTGGCACAATGCTTTAAATAAGGCGGCGAGAAGGTTCGGGATACACTTAACTTGGGTGGCAGGACACAGAGACATAATAGGAAATTGGTAGGGCAGGTACCTTACTACCCGTACAGATAATAACGGATCAACCCGGAATTCCCATGGGTACATGTAAATTCCTACTCAAAGAAAGGATCATAGCATTCACAAATCAAAGGTGGCTAGATGAAAATACGTGTTCTATCGCCAAACAATTATGGTCAGAATATAGTCTCAAGCGAACCAAGCATTTAATTTCGATCGGTAGAGACTCTATAGCCAGGGTAGTACTCATCGAACAATGGCTGGCAGGAAAGTAGAATGGGGCTTCCATCAAACGATTTCTGCAGAGAGCCAGAGGAAGACGAGGAAGAAACGGTCGTCCACTACCTCTGTCAATGCCCTCTGATGGACTCTAGAAGAAACTCATCAGGGGAGTTCTTCCATGATAATAAGAGGATTTAGAATTAGCTGATGTCAGGGGTCTTATGAGGTTCATAAACCGCTCCGGATGGTTTAAGGAGCATCGGGGAAGGAGGGGGGAAGCCCCTCCATGGTATCACAAAGTAGTTGGCCTAAGTGTATTCCTTCTCTGGAAACAGCCACTTCAATCTAACCTAACCTACTCAGAGTAACCACAACGTGTCAGGTCTGACACTAGTGACGGAAGAGAGAGAATTGGGTATCTGGCAGACAGACAAAAAGGAATCGACTCTTAACTAATAAATACCTAAACTTCGACTTAAGAATACGAGTAATGAATGCACTATATCCTTGTCATCTACAGATGGGGTTTCCTGAGAACTCCTGTCTGGACCTCATCAGCAATGAAAGGAGCGAAGAAAACGAAAACTTATTTTCATTATTCAACTATAAAACTTGATTTCGTGAGAAATCTTCTGCGGTTAGGAAAGATTCAAGTCAAATGGAGTGACGGACGACATAGAACTTATTGGTTTTTCCATAAACCTCTTAAATAGAGTTGCCTCCAAGATCCAAACAGCAATGGTGATCGCCAAAGAAGATTAAGTAGTAATTAATACATACAAATAATAAATCTAAGGTAACACTTTTGATTCTTAAAAGAAAAATTATAATTGAATTATGTAAATTTTAACAGAAATTGTAGAGGTTTTTGCAAAAAGAAAAATCATCATCACCCCCTCCCCTTTCAATAGTGGATCCAGATCTGTTTATTTGTATTTTGTATATATATATTATCGAAAACAATTCTTTATTTAAATGAGATCATTAAACTGATTATAATAATTTCTTCTCATTTTATATTTAATATTAAATATATATATATTTTAATTCAAATTTTTGGACATTATTATTTTTTTTCATTTGAGGAACAAGGAAAAGAAGAAAAAGAAGAAATGCTTCCATGCCTCACTATACATTAAATGCACTTAAATGTTTTTCCTAATCTTAATGACCAACATTTGATCCCCTATTTATATACAATTATATTCACAATTATTTGGCACTTGAATTTATTTAATTTAAATTAATGCTCCTAGTCTTTTTTTTTATTTATTTATTTATTTTTTTTTTTTGGAAAGTAAGAAAATATATTTTGTACATTAATTTTTACTTTATACATTGATGAAAAAATATCACGATTTAATTGACTAAAATTTACTAAAATTTTTAAAAATGGCTAATATTTTATAATTTATATAAATTCTCTGATTTTAGCACCTAATCGACAATTAAATCAATTAATGGAAATCAGAAATACTTTTTTTTTATAAAGTTATCTAAAATAGTAAATTTTGTCTGATTATACTTCTGTAAGAAAGAAAAGGAGGAAATTTCTCAAATTGGAAAATATCCTCAATGAGGATTCATTTAAAGGGCCGATAGGAAAAAATATTTTCATCATTTTAGTGAAAACATCTTTTATAGGAATTAAAAAAAGAAAAAATCGCAGCCTTTTTTACGCCTCTTTACACAAAGAGGCTGTCTTCATCACAATAGACAGTGACGGATTAATTAAACAAGATGGCAGTCGAAATCTTCGGGCTTTGTCAGCTAATAATCTTGGATTGGATGGATGGATTTTATGAGACTATAATCCTCATTTTTTTAATGCACTTAGGCCACACCAAATTGGGCCCTTTGTCTTCTCCCACTTTCATACCCTAAGAGGAGACCCCTTGGGCAATAAATTATTTGCGGCATGCTGGATTCGAACCCGAGTTGAGACTTCGAACTCCGTAATCACCGGCTTAGCCACTTGCCTCCTCATCTAATAATTTTAACAATATGATTTTATTACACAACAGTTTTAAGCCCCCCCCCCCCCCCCCACCGAAATGTACAAAATGTCCCACGGGCTCGTGGAAAAATCGAAATTTATATACATTTTAAAAATTTACATCCCAATGAATGAAATATTATATAATTTAAAAATATGTTTATAAAGGGGATGGGGTAAATCTTCAAAAAAAAATTTGGCTCCCCCCCCCTAGAAAAATAATTATATATACTCCCCTGCGATGCTTGCCACTTTTACCAGAGATTCGCATCCGCGATAAAAATTAATTTCAATTGAATTTGCTACCAATCAATTTAAATAAATAAGGACGGGGTCTACATAGACCCAGATGCCGAAAAAGAGTTTTAAAAAAATGTTGCAGGGCCCCTAAAAAGCGTGGCGATCGCCTACTCCGCCTAATAAGTAATCCGGCACTCACTATAAATGTTGTTTATGAGTATATTTTACAAAAAAGACTTCAATTCTCTTTTTTCAAATCCTATAATCAACTCCAGCTTAATCTAGTTTCCACGGGAATGTCGTGGCAAGACAAGACGTAACGACTTGACCCAGACATTTTGTCTGTTCATGTGGGGGTCCAACCTCACGACTCTCATCTGCATAAAAAAGCAGGACAAGAGACAGACAAAATAACTGATCCTGTGTGCTTTTGGCCTAAGAAAATTTCTTGCCTCAGGTCTATTTAAATCGCCCCTTTTTTTCGAGTTGATTATTATATATATATTTTTTTATAAAAATATATATATATATATCGACTTTTCTTTTTCTTTTTAGTATGAAACTATATCATTATGTATTCTATTTTAAACAAAAATCTTATTTAACTCTCTCACAGAAAAATTAGGTGTTAGCTGTGTCTTCTACACAGCCGGTGGCTTTTTAACGTGACAACGTCTTTTGCTTGATTTCAAAAAAAAAATTTTTTTCTTACTCATATTGAAATATAAAGAGAGAAAGTATTGTTTTTATTTTTTTTTTTACTAGTAGTTTGTTTTCATAAATAAACATGTTCAAACATTTTCATTGAAACAATATATGACAGGTGTGGCCAAACTTTTATCCATTAAGGGCGACTTATGCTTAAAAAATGAGGTTTTTCGAAAAAAAAATTAATTTTGGAGTTAATTACTCGGGATTTTTTTATTTATTCTATTAGAGGTTATCTTTCTGCACTAAATGACATCTCATTTAGTCTGATCTGATTAGCCGTTCGGAATCTACAGGGGTTTAAAATTTCAAATTTTAATTTACCGCAGCGCGGTAAAATAAAATGATAGGAAAAAAATAAATGGTGAAATCTTTAGCTGAAAACTCATTCTTTCTAACCGTATATTTCTCATAATTATACCTCTTAAGACAGAGGAGTTATTCAAGCCAATAAACTTTTCGTGCAAGCCCCTCTAACATGCCACTATAGACACATGATTTGTAAGACGTTGTCACGTCAAAAAATAAGAGAATATGAAAGAATATTTGTTTAAACTAAAATACAGATGATAAATTCATATAAAGAAAGCTTTTTATTATTTTAGATAACTTTATTATTAACAATTAACATCCCCATTTTAAATGAATTTAAAAGTGAAAGTTAAATTAACACTTTATCTACAATGATATAAGTAGATAAATAATGAAACCAAAAATATTTGCAACTTAAAAGAGCATTTAATAAAATTCATAAAATAGAATATTTTTCTAAATGGACTCTTTTTATCGTATTTTTCTTGGTTTCATCTTTATACCTTCAGATATCAATTTTTAATGATCGTTTTATATTTGAAGCCAAGATAAAAGGCACGCCTTTGGTGGATAAAAAGAGGTTTAAATGATATTTTATGAGTAAAAAGTGTATGAAGTGATGAAATTGTTTGTGAATGGATTGCGTGATGAATTTGTGGACTAGCAGACCTTCGGTTGGTCGCCGTTGTTGGTAACACTGGGCGCCGAGCCGGCCGGCGAGCTTGACGACGATTTCTCATTTTCATCTGAATCCGATTCTTCGACTGCATTAAGCATAAGCTAAAAAAAAAAAATGTTTATTAAAGCTTTTGTGGTTTGAATTACTATTATTATGGGAATTTTTAATTATAGACCACATTTGTATTAATTATTTATTAAAAATATAAATACTGTACAACGACTTCTTACTCCACAGTCGTTTTCAACTACTGTGTGCACTTGCTCCAGCTCAAGTACTGTGCACTTGCTCCTTCACAGTTCACTTAAGGAGGAGCAAGTGTACAGCACTTGAAAACGACTGTGGAGTAAGAAGTCGTTGTACAGTATTTATATTTTTAATAAATAATTAATACAAAATATGGTCTATAATTAAAATCTTAAATAAAAAACAAAAATTGTTCAAAAAAGTTAAAAATTTAGTAAAAGAAATATATCTTGATAATTAATATGAACCCTAATTTTTTGTATGCAAAATTCTTAACTGAAAATTTAGATTATATCATTTAGAATAATGCCTGTTTGTTAATTATTTTCATTGGTTTATTTTAAAATATATTTTCTGAATAATATTTCTCTTATAAATATTATAATCAAATGAATTGATTACAAAAAAATAAACGTTTAAAAAAAAAAAATCGTTTTATCAAAGGAAAATAATATTCAACTCTTTTTTTTTTTTGATATTTAATTAAATTATTATAGATGATTAAATTGCAAATTGAAATGAAATTTTTTATTTTTTATTAGTATTATTATCATTTGCAAAAATAATTTTTCGATGTAATGCCTATAAGTTAGTAAGCGTGTCAAAATAAAGCACACAAATACTATCTGCTCTGTTTCATTGGTAAATCATTAAATTTAATGATTTACCTAAATATAAAAGTTTTTTTTTAATTCTTCTCCAATAATCTCTTAAGAAGCGATTTTCCTATTTACTTTGACACGGGCGTTTTATTCCTATATATATATATGTATAATTTATTAAAATATTACAAATACATTAGGATTAGGTAGATGTAGGCAGCCAGCAAGTGATAAAAAAACTATATTTAATTATCGTTGACGTTTCGGAATCACATCGATCCCATCTTCAGGACGATAAACTGCTATTGTTGCTTAGATAGATGCAACCGAAATTGCATCTATGTAAGCAACAATAACAGTTTTGCATCTATCTAAGCAACAATAACAGTTTATCGTTCTGAAGATGGGATCGATGTGATTCCGAAACGTCGATGATAATTAAATAGAGTTTTTTTATCACTTGCTGGCTGCCTACATCTACCTAATTCTAATAATTACCATTCAGCCATTGAATTTCTTCTACTTAAAAATACATGAATAAATTGTTTTTCAATCTCTTTAAAAGGATTCAACTATATTAAAGGGTAATTAAAGGGAATAGATGAATTTTGTTTAAAAATGTAAATTATTATTAACGACATAATTAGAATAATAATAAACGAAGTACCTATGAAAAAAGATTGAGAAACATTAAATTAATAATAATTATAAATTAAGAGTACTTTGTGTTTTTTGGTGTTTCCATGCCGGGAATCATTATCATCATCCGATTGGACCGTAACATTTTTAAGTTCCAAGGCGCCGCAATTAATGTAAAATCCACCGTATTTTGTTGTAACATTTTCGCTGAGACCTTCATCAGCCTAAGAAATAAAAGAATAAATCAAAAAACTTTACAAAACAATAGTGAACCCATCATAGGAAAAAAAAAGTTTAACAATATGTATACGTAAAAGGGTGGGTCGAAAAAACTCATTTTTTTATTTTGAAGTTGTAATAGCGCGGAAAAGTTGCGAATTATATAGACAAAAAAAAAAAAAAAAATTATCCAAATCGGATGACATCTTCCAGCGCAGAGGGCCTATGCGCGACGAGAAGATGTCAACAGATTTTGATAATATTTTTTTCCATTTTTTTTTTTTGTTTATATAATGTGCAACTTTTCCGGGCAACAACAACTTACAACTTCGAAATAAAAAAATGGGTTTTTTCGGCCCACCCTAATGTATGAATCACACTAATTAAATAAGATACTTTATTTAAATTTGTAATATCTTTAGTCAAGTAGAAAGATTTGAATTCAATTATATAGGCCTATATAGCCTAAGTTGAAAGAGTCAATTAATCAAAAATTACTTAATTATTATTTCTAAATCAATATTTTAAAATAAATTAATGATATTTTCAAAATTATACATACAAGTAAACATTAGTTAATATCCTAATATTTTATCCAATAGAAATCAATAGAGAGGTTAGAATCAAACAACAATGAAATAAACCAAAGTGAAACTATCAACAGAATTATTCTATAATAATTTAAAAGAGCACGTAAATGGGACATGTAAAGTAACTTTTTCGTATTTTTTTCTTTTACATTCCCCTTTATATATATATTTGGCCAACTTTTTCCTACTTTTGAAATATTAAAATCTTTTTTTTTTTTAATTAAAGTCAATTTCATATTTTTGCAATATTTTCGTTATTTTCAGATTGGCTAATAAAGGGAAAGGTAAAAGAAAAAAAGAAATTAAAATTATGAGATAAATAACTTAAAGGGTTATTTTTGAAAAAAATGTCTCAAACAATTTTGAGATCAGGACACTGCTGTGTTTAGAAGGCAAAAGGAGAAAAATAGAAGGGGGAAAGAAATTCCGCAGCCGGATGGAAGTTCAAGTTTTTTAAATCATCGCAAATCCGGGCACAGTCAGGAAAAATAAAAACAAATATGTTTTTTTAAAGACACAGGTAATGGTAGCCATAATTTTTTCTTTAATCGTTTGTTTATTGGATCGACATTTCAATCTCGATAGAGATCATCCTCAGGGGCTAATAAAAGTTCCAATTAAAATAAATGACTGATGCAAACAATTATAAATATTTTAATTAGGCTCCGAGGACGGCCTCCAAAGAGACCGAAACGATTAAAAAAAAATTAAACTGCCAGTTTCTGAGTTGATATAACTCATCAGACACAACATCAATATTATTTATTTGTTGCCAACGTTTCGCAAGTTTCAAGGCTAAAAAATCGTCAATATTTACACAAGTTTTTAAAATTAGTTTAAAGATTTTATCCAGTATCAGCAAATGCACCTGTTGGTCATCCCTTTCTTTTCTTTGAAAGTCCTAAATTTAAAATGAGAAATAGCAGAGGCTTCCAATTTACACTTGTTAAACCCAATAACCAAAATTTTTTTTCATATATATATATAATTAGTAGAATAATAATAAAAATTGACCCATTTGAAAAATTCGAGACACCCTGGGGAATGTCAATTAACTTACGGCTTCCGAATTATCAATGAAAGAATCGGATTCATCATAACCTGCTCCAAGTTCATTTAAATTTTGTAAACGGTTTTTGGACCCCTGAAAAAAAAGAAATTACAAAAATTATTAGCAATTAATAATAAAAAAAGTTGTTTTTTTAGCATTAAGGGAAACAATAGAAGTAGAAAGAACAAGGATCGCACGAGTTGGTAAACGCCGTGATGGTCTATGTAGTCAAAACATCAATTACGCCAGGTTGAGCTGGTCAATCAATATGCGGGATGTGCTACGGTCCCGAAAAGGAAAAATCTTCTCTTCAATGGGAGTAGTAGTTTGTTTTTTTTAAAGCTATTCAAAAAATCCCGTTGTCGATACAAGGGAAGAAAATTTACTTGAATGTTCATTTCCTAAAAAATGTTTATAATTTTATTATGATTATGATGATTGCAATTCTTTAGGAAAATTTGATAATTCCAGTTCATATTTAATGTATTGTTGGCCAAAGACCTTTAATGAAAATTTTCCAATGAGATTCTTATGTTTATTCAAAATATTCCAGTCCTCTTTAATGATTTGAAAATAAAATATCTTCACAGAGAGAAATTTTATTTATTATTTATTTAGAATAACTGTTCAGAATGTTTACAGTTTAGTATTATCTATCTATGAAAATATTTATATATTAAATTATCATCTTTAAAGCTTATACTAAGCTGATGAACAAAATAATCCATAAAATAGCCAGTTAGTGGAGCAACTAGGGGGGGGGGGGGATGTTAAAATTTTTGATTTTTAAGTATAAATTCTCCGAAGGACCCTGCTTAATGCCATACAGGAGAGTCACTATAACAAAATTATAATCCCCCGTCCCCCTTCAGGGGTTGTGCCACTGGCAAGTGTATTCTTATGCAAAAGATGGAAGGGCAGGAAAATTTCCCACCCTTACATCAAATAAGATGTGTGATTTGCTCCCACATCCATCGTTTTTGTAAATTATGAATAAATGATAAAATTAATTGAATAATTTATAATACTTACGTATTTTTGTTCGAATTGCCTAGCTATTTTTTTTAGTGCTTCGTGATCGTCATCCGAATCGAGACCAGCAAGACCGTTGCCGTGGCCATTGGCCTCGGTGCGCTTTATTTTCTTTAACTCTCTTTTTTTCTGAAAAAAAAAAAGAAATAAATATTTCAAGCTTTTCATATTATTTAGTTGATTTTATAAATAACGGTATAAAAACGGTGCTTTTATTATAATTCAATTAATAAGCATTTGACAAATTAAAATGAACGTTCACGCCTCTCAAACGTTGCACCCTAAGTCTAGTAAGAGGATCAACAAAAATCCAGTGAATTTCGATTTTGACCTCAAACCCGGGACAAGAAAAAGACGCTCTAGACTCAACAGATTTATAATTGGTTAATAAATCAAAAACTCAATAGATGGTTAAGAACAGACCTGACCAAATTTTGCGTCAAAGTTTCACTTCTTTAGTGAATTAAAATATTATTCTAATAGTTGAAATATTCTCTCTATAATTTATACATTTCTATATACAAATATTAAGGTGCGCGTCTCGGGGTGCTAATTTTGGGAGATTGCGGCCACAATTTTGAAGCTATCGGCCTGAAATTTTTTTTAAATTAAAGCTATTTAAAATATCTACAACTTATAGAAGCCCTTTTTTTGATTTTCGAAAAAATAAATTTTTTTTTTAGATTAATCGCATTAAATAGAATATATTTTTAAAAAATTCGCTCTATATCTTATAGATAATTAAATTAGTAATCAATGTGTTAAAAAATAATTAATTTTTTACCCTTAATTAATTAGCTTTCAAATGAAATGGAATAAATCCCTTGTATCCCTATGGGAAAAACTAACGCCATCTCTTGCCGCCTAGAGTAACTCGGTAGTGAATCGTCGTCTAACCGGCTTTTCGAGACGCGCACCAAAAAGTCAAACTTTATAAATAAATATTTTCTGTTAAATTGAAAAATAGTTAAACTTTTTTACACCTAATAATTAGTTAGTGATCAAACCAAGCAGGGACTAGCTGTAATCCTGCAGTCGCTTATCCCGATATGAATGACTAATTTCAAAAAAATTATAACTTAATCAGGTTTGTTTTAAATAGTTTATATATTGCCTTTCAATATACAGTATGGTGGGAAGGAATAACAAAACAAAGCAAAATTAATCTAGCCCCCAACCTATGAGTTTCCCGAGCTAAGAATGGCATTTTTCCCCTTCCCTTCCTCATTAAGACTTGTTTCAGATTCGAACTATACATTATAAAAACTACTGGACAATATGAAATTATATTCAAAAGAACCTTGAAAACTCAAGTGTCTTAATTAAATAAAAAATAAACCATTGACAATGTCAAATAAAAATTTCATGTTAATAATAGAAGACCTTGTTCTGATATTTTTGTATTCCATCCGGTTAACTATTTTAAATTTCTTAAATAAAATAAAATTATTACAAGGAAATTATAAAAGTGAAAATGAGTTTTTATTTTCCTGAGAGTGAAAGTAGAGAAGAAATATAAAAAAGGTGTGCAAGAATATTAGAGTTGGCCTAGATAATAAGAGTTCTTAATCTACAACGAATTGTCTTTTCACTCTCTCGAGTAAACAATTTTTATCTCTCTTGAAGAAAACATATTTAAAAAAATAACATCTTGTAAATATTTTCCATTCAAGATAATGAAACTTTATTCTCGAGTGTGCAGAGATTTCATCCTTGCAACCAGATGCTAAAAGATAAGACAAGTTCATACATATCGTAGATTTTTATTTGTGACTCACAACACTTTATTTCTAGAACATTTCAAAAAGAGAAATTTAATCTGAGAATGATAACAAAAATCCCTTTGATTAATAAATAAGAGAAAAAAATCGCCCGATTTAATAAGAAATGACCAGAGATGCTCTGTTGGTGAGCGGGTGGTCTATTAGGGAACAAAGTAGGCGTAGCCAAATGTATTCATTAAAGTGGAAGGCGACTACGAGCAAGCCTAACTAAGAAGGATATTTCTTCTATTCCCTTTCATCAGGGGGTTCGGGTTCCTTCGCCTCTCGCTCGTATTTCATTTGACGAAAGAAGAAGAAAAAATCAAAAGCTATTATTATTCCATTGTATTACACTCAGGATCGCGATCCTTTTGGATTTAAATCCGAAGATTAGATCCAGGATAGAATTTTCGGATCTGGATCGAAACCCTTTTTTGGAGAGGATCTTGGATGTGGATTGAAATTATTTTTGTTCTCTGGGATTAGC
The DNA here is from genome assembly GCA_023213315.1 of Euborellia annulipes. Classification (NCBI taxonomy): domain Eukaryota; kingdom Metazoa; phylum Arthropoda; class Insecta; order Dermaptera; family Anisolabididae; genus Euborellia; species Euborellia annulipes. The sequence goes on from JAKCPI010015491.1 coordinate 63,258, forward strand.
AATTCTGGATTTTTGCGATCCTTTTGAAAGGCTTGCCAATCCTTTAAAACTTTTTATATATCTTTCATTCAAAAGTCTAAAAATGTGCAAATTAGGCCGAAGCAATAGATTTTACTTTAATTAGGCAATTTTATTAGTAGGGACCGGATTTTTAGGTTCGATTCGTCTCGTTTTTAGGTTTTTGAAACTCCCCAAAATTTTTTTTTTAGGTTACCGCCCAATAAAACGCATTTGGGGAAAAAAAGTTTTAATTAATTTTAAATATGTACAGAAATTTGTAAAAAAATATTATTTTAATTATAATTTTTTTTTTTTTATTGTAAAAAATATAATTGTAAAAATGTAATGGGAAAAAGTTTTATTTAATTTTAAATACGATACCTATGTACAAAAATTATTAAAATGTAAAAAATACAAAAAATTACAGGTACCTAAAACATTATATAAAAAAATTAAATAATTCTGGAAGTACAAAAAATGAAAAAACTAAAAATAAAATTTTTTTTTCTTAATCTAAAAGCACTAATCAATTTAAAAAAAAAATCTCGGTAGATGAGTTTTATAATTTAGATGATTTTAGGTGGCCCGAACCCATTTAGGTTTTTTTAGGTTTTTCAAAATTTGGTTAAACAACTCACAACAACACATAAGTCGAAAAAGTCATTTGTCCATTTCGCGTTTGGAGTCAAGGAAAGAAAAAGGTGAAAACCTAAGAATCCGGTCTCTATTTATTAGAAACTGGATCGGATTTTCGGATCACAAGTCCGGATCACCGATCGGAACAGCGATTCTTTTTCTAAATCGGATAGCTAATCCTTTTACAGCAGGTGGATCTGATCGTCCGAACTGGCCTGATCTGCGGATCGGTTCTCTAATCTTTTTAAAGGATTTTGCCCTTCCCTTATTACACTGAAGATGGACCATGCGCATTTCTCATATCTCCGTGGATATTGTCCTGTTCAATAGAAGAATTAGAGAATTAGGAAGATGACAAAAATACTATATTTTTCTTATGGATGGATTTCTTGAGGTACTGCTCCTTCCCAGACACCCGATCCAACTTCCCAGCAGGTTCCGGGTCAAGGAGTGTCCGCAAAAGTGGGGTATCCGTTACTTGTATAATTCTAAATTTAGGATATTCAATTCCAAATGAGTTTTGTTATCGCGAATTAAGTATTTATTTATGCAGTGAGGAACATACAAAATTCAGGAACTAGATTGATTAAATCCGAGAGAAAAAAACCTGAACTTTAAGAAAGTTAATGGATTTTTTTTGCTTGATGAGGTTAATTTTGGAAAAAATAGTAGCAGGAAGATCGCTCCGATCCGGGAGGTCTATGTAGTTGTGTTTGTAGCTTTGAATAATACACAACCCGACCATTATTTCTATTAAATATTGATTAGAAAATACAGGTATGTAAAAAAAAATAATTATAGGGTTAAAAGCTAAAATTAAATCTAAGGATTGCGGTGTGGGTTTCAAGTTGAACTAAGGTTGTATTTATCTACTCTCGTGAAACTCACATAAATACAACCTTAGTTAAAAGCTAAAAGCGGGAGTAAGTAGAAATTTAATGGCTCCAGCTCCACTGAATTACCTCCAAAACTTCCTATCGTTAAGGCGGGGCAGAAGCGAAGGTGTTACGCATGTTTTTCCCGATAAGATGGCGTAGTGTGTCATAAAAAGTATGCCCAAAAAAATCAGGTATTTCGAAAATTTGCCAAGAGATGTCAGAATGGTAGCTAATAATATTTAATGCATTTGGTTGATTTTCATTGATCTTTTAACAATAAATACTTTATAAAGGTTATTATATATTATGTATCTTCTATAAAGGCATAAAAATATATAAATATAGGCTATTAGGGGATCAGCTGTTAGACTAGCCTGCCATCTATTGCAAGAATACTGAACCAATTTGACAGTTGATTTTTAAATAAATCATCCAAGCTTATTTTAAAATCAATATGTGATTAATAATAACAATAAATTCATTTTTAAATTTAAAAAAATTAAAGATTATTGGAATAGATTGTTTTTTTGTATTTGCTTAATAACAAAAAAATTAATTACGATAATTTTTTAATAAGTCATTAAAAAAATTATATCTCGAAGTCCCAATAATCTCTTATGAATTTAATTCATTTTAAAAAAACCGCATTGAAACATTCCTTATAATAGTCTAGTTTTTTTTAAAGTACAGTGAGGGACAATATTAAGTCCCACTTAATGAAATAATCATAAGTATAAAACGCATGGGTGGGATTTAATATTGTCCCTCACTGAACGTTTAGACGTCCCTCCTGAATCCCCTTAAGGGCTACGATTCTAAATTCCCATTTAATCTAAATATTTAATCATAATTAAAAAAAAATTATATTTATTCACATCTTCAAATAGATGTTATTTTATTCTTAAAAATATGGAAATTTCAAGAGACTAATGGATATGAAAAATATTTATATTACAAACTCATCGTTCCAAAAATAAACCATTTTTAAGTAAATTCTTGTTTAGTGAAAAAAAATATATATTTAAATACCAGATGGCTAGTAAATGGGGTATAATGAAGTCGTAATAAAAAAAAACCTTTTTTTAGAATAATATATTTATTTATTTATTTCAATTCATTTTAGATTCTTGGCACTCACTCGTTGCTTGTTATTTTTGTTTTGGATCCTAATTTAAACCCTAAGCAATTACAATATCTATGAGTAATTCCCTCACGTTTAATTGACGTGCAATATCTTTTTCATGATTATTTAAATATTAATAGTACTTGGCAAAGTTTAGATACAATAAAGAATTTCTATTTTGATGTGACCATCCGCCATAAACCCTTATTTAATAATATCATTAATGTCAAAATGGCCTAAATGAAAGGAGGGTGAATGCACGCACGACATGGAGTCAATAATCTAAACGTTGTAATCGTAGTAGTCGATGATGAATGACCTCGAAAAGTCTGATCTTCATCCATACAAGAACGTAATGGGTTTAAGTCAAGGGCGGATCCAGAGGTGTTTCTCGGGGGGGGGTAATCTGGTGTGACTCGTCGCACAGCACACTATTTTTTTTTTAATTTCGGTAATTTAAAAGCGCATTCTGTACTTGTTTGCTAGAATATAAATACACATCAAATTTTTAAGTATTAATTTTAAAAATTTTACATTAAAAATAAATTTTTTTGCGAAAAAAAGGTATTTTTTCGAATCTCGGGGGGGGGGTAATTACCCCCCTTTACCCCCCCCCCCCTTGTATCCGCCCTTGGTTTAAGTTGGGCACGCGTGTACGATGACACGCAAGCATTGATGAACGTAAAGCACACACCCAGAGAGAGAAAGAGAAAACGTAGTGGCTGTGACTCCTGCGAGACGCGGATCTCACACAAAGGGGAGTCCGCCAATCCCCCCTCCAATCATAGGCGTAGCCAGAAATTTTTGATGGGGGGGGGTTTAGGATTATTTCTCCCCCCCCCCCCCCACCCCGACTAATAGGGCAGTATAAGGCGTCTAATGAAATATATGACTAGCCACTTACCCCACCTTCGCTTCGCCCCCCTGGACCCCCCTCGAGGTGGCTCGGGCCCGCCCTTTCTTAATTAAGTGCCGCAATTTTTCAATCAACTCGTATCAGGCAATAAATAATGCAAATCTCTTAATTTTATGTATATGGGCCTAAAATACCGGGGTGTCTCTCTATGTGTTTCTCTTGACCAGACTCCTATCTCAGACCTCTTTAAGAAAAAAAATAAAAAATTTATTTATATAATAATTTTTATTATTTTTCATTTGCGAGATTTAATCAATTTTAAGCGGCTTTAATTTTTTATAAAGCATAACAAAAATCAATTCTTTTCAATGGGAAAATTCTGAATTTTCTCGAATTTTTTGCGTTTTATTTAATTTTTTTTTTTTTTAAGCTAGAGAAAATTATTATATTTTACTTTCTCTTACCCTATATATGAAATATATAGAGAGAAAAAGTATTTTGCATTATAGAGCTTAAATATCTAGTCATGGCTTGGGTCCAATGGGGGGTTTGAACCCCCAAAACCCCCCGTGGCTACGCCTATGCCTCCAATTGAGGGTGTTTGTTAAAAAAGGTCAAATCAAATATGTATACAGTATACGGAATTGCAAAATAGAAGGTGTGCCACGCTAGGTCAGAAAAAATAAAATCTAGAGAAATAATCACCCCCTAAAAATTTGAAAGCGGATTCTAATTACTTTCTCTTGCCTATGCATAATGTATCCAGTGGCGGATTAATGCAATTTTGTCGGGGGGGGGCGGTTTTTTTTATTTTTTTTTTTTATTTGAGGACTTTGTCGGCATCTATGGCCATTTAGACCCCTTTCCTATTTATTTAAATTGATTGGTAACAAATTCTATTGAAATTAAAGCCCGGAAATCATAATTTCTTGAGATTACTAGTTTTTATAACTTTTTGAATTTCTTCTAGGAGGGGGGGGGCGATCTCCCCCACCCCCCCTTTAATCCGCTCCTGAATGTATCACGATCGTATTAAAAATTCGATGTAAAGATTTTGATGGAAATACACGTTTTTAAGGCCAGTGAGTCATGTCTGAGAACAAATATCTCAAGAACGAAGAGCTACGACCAGTGGCGGATCCAGAAGTGTTTCTCGGGGGGGGGGGGTAATCTGGAGTGACTAGTCGCACAGCACACTATTTTTTATTGATTTCGGTAATTTAAAGGCGTATTCTGTACCTGTTTGCCAAAATATAAATACAAATCAAATTTTCAAGTATTAATTTTTAAAATTTTACATTAAAAATACATTTTTTTTTCTCGAAAAAAAGCATTTTTTTTTTCAAATCTCAGAGGGGTAATTACCCCTTTACCCCCCCTTGTATCCGCCCTTGGCTACGACTATGTAATTTGATATTTAAATTAGTATAGGCCTATATAAAGTACTATATGTATTGGCCAAGAGAATCCATTGGCTAAAGATCACTACCGGTAGTCAAGTTAATTTCTACACAGATCTTAAAAAATTTTTATAACTCAATAATAACAAAATATGAGAAAATAGTTTCAAATTTTATTTTTTAATTTTAGAAAAATATTTTAGAAATACATGAATAAATTTTAATCTTAATCTTTTTTTAATGCCACTGAACGGGGGCTACTTTTAAGAGAACCCTTCCGACTGGTAAGCATTTAGGTTGCCTAAACTCAAGGCTCCACTCTCGCATTGGTGACGCCGACTGTAATCTTTTGACATGATTTTAAATAATAATAATAATTGGCCAAAAAGTAATAAAAACTTTTTTCAGATTTTTTTTTGTTCGATTTTCCTAAAAGGATTTTGTGCATAAATTAATTATTTTTTTAGATGCTCTTTAAAATGTAAGCCTATATTCTCCTAATCCCCTGAAAATTGTTTGAAGCACGCTTTACTCTTTCTGTATATTGAGAAGATTTACTATATAATTATAGATTCTACCCCTTGGGTTTTGTACTTTCGGAAACTTAATATATGTCGACACATATTTTTTTACAAAATAATCTTTCTGTCTCTTAACGATCTAATGTCTAGACATGATCCTGTTTGTATTTAAAGATAAAATTAATATGTGAGAAAGTAAAACATGTTTTACAGATTTTTTTTCATTCTTAGGAAAAAACGAACAGAGCTGACGACAGCTCTACCCGGTTTTTTAGAAAAAAATTATCTCCATATTTAATCGAGCGAACTTCACTTAAGGGAGATGCGGATTACAACTCATTACACATTATTATAAAAAAAGGAGGAATTTTTTTAATAGAAAATAAATGGAATATTATTATTTTAACGATTTATAGCTTGATACCAAAATCCAATTATGGCGCTCCAAATAGATGAAATATTTGGAATTTCCGATTAGTGTGGTATTTTAACAACGAAATCCGGCATCGCAATGTATAATTATACTCGAGGTTATTTTTTTTTTCTTTAAATTTCATTTTATTTGAGGTAGGAGGATGATATAGTTCTAATAAAAGGATTTCTATCCCTCTATCCAATGAGATGAGCTCCCAATAGGTATATGAAAAGGGCAACTGTACAATTTATGTCCCCTCTCACATGGGTTCACACCCTTTGTGTGGACAACTCATCACTAACTTTCAACCCTTGAATAAAATAAAAAGACTTCTAGATAAATGAAAAAAGTTTTGTTAAATATAATGGCCGTTGGCACAAGTTGAAACATTATAAGTAGATAAAATTAATAAAAAAACATTAGGCGATATGTTTCAATACAAATTAAGTCTCGAAATTCGTAGCAAATATTTATACCAATAAATAAATGAAAACATATTACCTAGTGATTTCGATTAATTTTATCTAATTGTAGATAGTTCCAAGAGAGGAAAACCAAAAAAGGTGAGGAGGGGAGGTCCAGAGGAGTCTCGCGGCTACTTAATAAATTAAAAAATCTGGTGTGACTGGCGCACAGCACACAACTTTCTCTTACCTTCGATAATCGAAAGTTATGTTTTGTGCTTGTCACATCAGATTTTTTGTGTAGACATGTATTTAATTTCCGCCGATATATTAGAATTTTTTTTTTTCACATTTGAGTATATTAGAATTCAAGATGTAAAATTTATAGGTATTTATATTTTGTTATCATGGCAACCATTTCTCCTATCTTTCATATGTGCTTCAAGGATTTCAAGGGTAAAATGAGAATATACATTTAAAAGAGAATAAATAAAAATAATTGATTTATGAATTTTAATCAAAATCGTTGATTTTTTAAAATTTATTTAAACTATCATTAAATTCTTGCAAGTTCTTGGGTCATAGCACAGTGGTAGAATATCAGCCCCTTGTACTAGGGGTATAAATAATATCCCGTGAGCTAATTATGATAGAATAAAGACATGCGCCTTGAATTCTGATTATAAAGAGAGATAGATTAAATTGTTTCATCTGTCAAAGTTCCTCAACATAAATCTGTTCATAAATTCATTTCATAATTATTTGTCATTCATTGATTATTAATTATATTTAACAAATGTTTGAGTATGTTTAGCCAAATCTGAATTGAATATTAATTAATATCTTTTTCAAACGAATAGATTTCGAAAATTATTTAAATAAAATTCTATACAAGGTGTTCGAGTTATCAAAAGAAATTGTACAGTGATTAATTTTTAAAGAATTCTGCTATATTTCGATTACCAAGAGATAAGATCGCGTTTTCTTTTACTTTTTCATATTATTAATTCTTAAAATTGACAGACTTTTTTTTGCCAAGAAACCGACTATTTGACTAAAAATCTGGTGTGACCGGTCGCACAGCACACATTACATTCGGTAATCGAAAGTTGTGTTCTGTGCATTGAAATGAAACATTTGAATTTGAAAAATTTATTAACTATTTGTTTATTATGTTACCATGGAAACCATTTCTCCTATCTTTTCTATGGAGTACTATTCAGAAGATGTCAATGGCAAAATGAGAATATACATTTTAAAGAGTATCTAAAAAATAATTGATTTTTGAATTTTAATCAAAATCGTTGGAGCGAATTTTGAGAAAATCGAAAAAAACTGAAAAAGTACATCAGTAAAGTAAGTACTAGTACTCTTTGGCCGATTTTGATTAAAAGCTTATTTTCATGCCCTAGGGGGTGGCTAACTTAAATATAAAATTTCAAACTTCTAGCTCAATTCCTGCATGCTTTAAATTGAACACAGACACACAGAGACAGACAGAAGCGAAAACCTCTTTTTTGGACTCAGGGGACCTCAAAACGTGGATATCAATCAAAATCTCGACATCGAATTTTTGACATGAAATTAATACTTCCTATATATTAACCTATAAAGGTAAGAGAAAGTAATTAAATACCTACAGTATCTTTATTATATCTAATCAATTCTTTTTTTTTCTTTTAATATTTTATATTCTACAAATCCTTATTCTTTGGATCGTTTTTGTCAAGTAATCTTATGTGTGTCATTTAGAGATAAAGAACTGATTTAAATTATAATGAATTGAGTAATTGAGGAGAGCAAGTGAATGGATTTATTAGGGAGGGAACGGATCTGAAGCCCCCCTTTCTTTCTCATATTAAGCCTAGATATCCTCCCTCATCAGATTTAGACTTCTTTTGGATAAATGGATAATGATTTTTCAATTATCTACGACCACGTTTCGTATTTATATAAAATAGACTTGTTTGTGAATGAAAAGCAGTGGAGTAGGGAATTCGTCATTTAATTGTACCTTTATCAGCGTGAGCTCTTGAATATTAAGAGTATAGAATTCTAAATTAATCCCGGTTTTACCGATGTTTAATTTTAAACTAATAATTTATTCGTTACAAGAATGCGGAAAAGAATTGGCGTGGATACAGTTTCAAATACTGTAGCAACAAATTTTCAAAGCTTGACAAGATATAAATTTAAATATTCTCTTGAAAAATGATTAAAATTATTTTTTTAAAGCTTCTCTTAGAATATAGACAGAGATAGATATTCTCATAACCTCTGTGACTATTAATTATATAATAATTATAAATGTTAATTTCTAAATTTAAAATCTACCAAGCTGGTAGTTTAAAGCAGAGCTGGGCTGTCGGTAGAAAAATATGCCGACACCCCATTCATGGTTTAAAGCAATTGAATTTCAATATTAATAAATTTTTATTAATCCTTGTAATACACACTTGATGTCAATTCAAAACCTTTCAATTTTTGAGCCCCTTTGAAATGAATTCAACTGTGAAATTAAAGCTCCACCCACTCCTCAAATATCAGATTAAAAATAAGAAAGAAAAGGTGAAAATATTTAATAAGGAATTATGCGGGTGGAAAAAATAATAGTTCCCATTCGGTAAGAGAAAGTTGTGCACAGTGCTGGCCACACCAGATTCTTTGTGTCGAGATATATATTTAGTTTCCCATAGCACCTTAATTCCAAACTTGCATTTTAAAGGGACTTTGCAGCCAGGGGATTAAATAAAAATCTTTTATTTAATGTTTATTTACCGACGTTTCGGTCGCCAATCACGACTTTCATCAGGGCAAATATTGCCAATTATTTTAATTACACTAGTCGACAAGGTTTTTTTCACAAGAAATCTGATTAGTGAACCTAGTGCATTTTTTCATTCTGAATTCAGATATGTAGTTAGAATTTTTCCATCAGGCACAGTTTTAGAGATATAGAGCAAAATAGATTTTAGTCGAAAATGGGCTCTAAAACGGCTTTTATTTAAAATGTTCAAATTATTTTTAACGCGACACCCCGTCAAATTATGCAGATAGTTAGAATACATATAAATTTTAAGTTTCATCCCAATCGGAGGTCATTTAGACGTGCCTCAAACGGCTTAAAGTTTAGAAAAATCGAAATTTTCAAGATTTTTTTTGCTTTGGTCACCCCTAATACAATTTTAGAGATCCCTGAATGAAAAAAACATATATGTACGATATTCTATAGTTCTTTGGCTTTCTAAAAAGCATTCATTCGTAAAAATCTGTTAATTATTAACGAAATTATTAATAAAAACGTGAGCAAAGAAAAAACACAAGTACACTCACTGGTCGAAAAAAATGGACTTCAATTGAATTAAAAAGCGAACCCTATCCACGAGAAGCTAATGTATCCTCTCTGAGCATCGGGTCACGGGCCCTAACTTTATTATATATTATTAAAAAAAAAATATTTTTTGAATCTCATATCTTTCTTTATACTTCTAAAAGAACAAGAGGTCCATTTTTTTTCGTCCAGTGAATGTACTTAGGGTTTTTTCTTTGCTCACGTTTTTATTAATAATTTCGTTAATAATTAACAGATTTTTACGAATGAATGCTTTTTAGAAAGCCAAAGAACTATAGAATATCGTAAATATATGTTTTTTTCATTCAGGGATCTCTAAAATTGTATTAGGGGTGACCAAAGCAAAAAAATCTTGAAAATTTCGATTTTTCTAAACTTTAAGCCGTTTGCGGCACGTCTAAATGACCTCCGATTGGAATGAAACTTTAAATTTATATGTATTCTAACTATCTGCATAATTTGACGGGGTGTCGCGTTAAAAATAATTTGAACATTTTAAATAAAAGCCGTTTTAGAGCCCATTTTCGACTAAAATCTATTTTGCTCTATATCTCTAAAACTGTGCCTGATGGGGAAAAACAGAATTGATATTTGAATTCAGCATGAAAAATACTTCTAGAATTTCATATCTTCATTCTTGTGAAAGAAAAAAAGTTCATTTTTGTCGACTAGTGTTATTATAGTCCCTGCGAATCCTGAGTAAATCTCCACAGCCATAAAACATCAATTGCATTTTAAATGTTGACTGCTTGAAATAAACTCAGGTTATTTTTCAAAATTTTAATCTCATATTTGGACATTTTATACACAATAGAGAATCCTAAATAAATACAGCTGCAGACGGGCCCGAGCCAGCTGAGCCCCCCTGTCTAGACACCAGTCCGTTTCTCATAATTAAGAAAAGGCGAGAGTCCGCCCAGGCTGGCGGCGCAGCTAGTCAATTATTATTATTTTTTTGAGAACGCTCTAACTATACACTTTGTGATGGTTTGATTACTACTATAAATTTAATTATTTTCTCTGAGTGTAAATGTTTAAAAAAAAAAATTAAAAAGTCTGGCTTGAAGTACTCATTAAAATAAATAAATCGACATGTGATATATTCAATTGAAATAGATAAAAAAAAAAAAAAAATGAGGACAACTTTGTTTCTATGTGTATACAAATGAATCACAATTAAAACATCAGATGCATATTTTGTGACGACCTTGGCAAACACCTAAAATCTATGTGCTTGCGCGGTGATTGAAGTCAGATAAGAAAGCATACTTTTGTAAAATATCTTGGTGGCCTTGAATTATGAAGTCAATGAACATTTCGGAGAGTAGAACGCCAATTCAGGCGAGCCTCCCCCCCCTCTAAAGTATTAATTATTCAAATGTATGAGGTGTTACACTTTACAATATAAGAGTGTAGTTCAATTAATAAACAGGAAACCCCTTTTTAACGCGATTAATTGTCCGCGTTATGTGAATTGAATAATCAATAAGAAACAATAAGGTTAGTTAGGAGGCAAAACAAATTATAAATTATATATAAATTTTAATTTGTGGAATAATAAATGTGAGTTAAATCATGTATTCATACTAAATAGTGGAGAAGTGAAACTTATACGCAAAATGATAGGAACATTTGTTTAAATAATTTTCAAAAAATTAGGGGCAGATTGGGCTAAGGGGATAAGGTTGACTAAGGATGAACGCACACCAATTGAGCAAAATACTCTTAGACAAAACGCTTTGTCATACCGATTAGGCAAAATGTTTTGCCATTCAGCAAAATGTATGCCATTGAACAAAATGTTTTGCCATTGATCATTTTTGCCTAATCGGTTGGCATTTTTTGCTCTATGGCAGAACATTTTGTTCAATGCCAACGCACACCGATTGAACAAAACGCTCAATGGCAAAACATTTTGTTCAATGATGTCGATTCATGCTCAATTGTATTTTGCCTCCTCGGTGTGCGTTGATCCACAGAAAAGAATTGAACAAACAGTTTTAGGCACGATTAGCTAAAAACGTTTTTTGCTGAATTGGTGTGCATTCAGCTTAATTGTCAAAAACTTGGCCTAGTCGAAAGTTTTTTCGTTATTCAACTAGACGCAAGAAACACTTTTTACCACCTCAATCGTAAGGAACGCAGATATCTCCCTCCCGCACAGATCGTTTGGGAAAAGACCATAGAGTATTTTCGAAAAACAATATATGAAAATGTTTGTCACACCAGATTTTTTGTGTCGACATATATTTAGTTCCCGACAGTACATCACATTCGAGAGATACAAAATGTATGTGTTGGAAAATATTTATATTTTGTTACCATAGCAACCATTTCTCCTATCTTTCCTATGAAGTATAAGAGTAAAGTGGTCTTAAGAAGATTTCAATGTTTGAGAAAATCGAAAAAAAATTGAAAAAGTGCATCAGTAAAGTACTAGTACTTTTTGGCCGATTTTGATTAAAACCTTATTTACACGTCCAAGAAAAGTGCCTAACTTAAATATAAAATTTCAACCTCCTAGCTCAATTCCTTCATGCTTTAAATTGAACACACACACACACACACACACACACACACACACAGACAGACCATGTCGCGAAAACCACTTATTTGGATTCAGGGGACCTCAAAACGTGTATATCCATCAAAATCTCGACATCGAATTTTTGAAAAGAAACCAATAGGCCTACTTTCTCTTTATATTTATTAACATATATAGGTAAGAGAAAATAAAAAAGCGTTATAAGTGAAAATTGGTCAACCATCCCCTAATTTTTGATTTATCAAGTAGTTTTTGAGATAAAAAATGTATTAAGTCTACACCATCCTTTTTCTTATTCCCTACAATCAATGCGCCGCAAGAACATCCAAATTTGCTGGAATTCCTTAATAGCTCAACCGTACGCCATTCATTCCACTCAATTAAGTGGAGGTGTTGCAGCGTTTCAGGGGCATGAATCAAACTTCAGTCATTTCAAATTCTAGCAAAACGTTACATTATTTAAATTTATTTTTGAATAGAAAACCGATTAAGTGACAGACAGAATCAAATTAAAATATAAAGCAGATAAAAATAAAAAAAAAAGTTGTCCCCGACCGTGAAGTCTTTAACTATTGCATGCAAATATTTTTATGTCGTCAAGTGGCTTTTTTTTTACCTACACAACAACTTGACCAACTCAATATAGATAGGCAAAGTAGGAAAGAAGTATGCAATGCATTCATCCGTGGAAGAGATATATAAAAAAAAAAATTTCACAAGTCAACCTTGAGAAATAAACTACTTTCTTCCCTCAGACAATATATATAGGCCTATAGGCTACTTAAGTAAAAATTATACTGAATTATTATCCGATTTCATCAAAAATTTGAACATTGAACTTTTGATGATAATAGGTTATATTTAAATTATCTCTTTTTATCGAAAATTTATTTTTATTAACGGCCATGATCGTCTATGGATACGATAACAGAAAGCGGTAGTCAAAGGAGAAATTGTCAGGCTCAATGACAAATTGAAACTAAACAATAATTAATTAGTTTGAATCAGAACAGCCCTAAAGAAGGAATTCAGTTTGACAATTAGCAACCTATCCTGTTAGAAATGTCATCATTGATTGAATTTGGTTGCCATTTACTAATCAAATGATTAATGTCGTAGATGAGGGGCGATATATATCAAAAACTATTTACCCTGGCATCTTCAGAGGTCTTTGAAAGCAAACATTGAAAAAAATAAATATATGTTGTTCCGGAAGAAATAAAATTTTTCAAGAAAGGCTTTATACTATATTTTTGAAAATATTTGGGCCGGCCTAACGCCTAGCCATCCTCAGTGTTGGATATAGTCCCTTGGTGGTCCTTAGTCTGGTGTCTTGAACTTTTGCATGATTTAAATGAACGAGTGAACGAAGACGTGCATTCAAATATTCGAGTCAACGAGTGAACGAAGACGAGCATTCAAGAATTCGGGGGAGAGGAGGGGTAATGGGGGAAAGGGGGCGAGTGAACGAAGACGAGCATTCAAGAATTCGAGGAACGAGTGAACGAAGACGAGCATTCAAGTATTCGAGTGAACTAGTGAACGATGACGTGCAATCAAGGATTCGAGTCAACGAGTGAACGAAGACGAGCATTCAAGTATTCGAGTGAACTAGTGAACAAAGACGAGCATTCAAGGATTCGAGTCAACGAGTGAACGAAGACGAGCATTCAAGGATTCGAGTGATTGAGTGAATGAAGACGAGTATTTAAGAATTCGTTTACTCGTTCACTCACTTTTGCATGAAGGGAGTAGGGGAAGAGGAGCATTCAAGTAATCGAGTCAACGAGTGAACGAAAACGAGCATTTAAGTATTCGTTCACTCGAACTTTAAAACTTGTCTTCCCCTACTCCCTTCATGCAAAAGTACCAGACGAAGGACCGCCAAGTGACTATATCCTGCAATGAGGACGGCCGAATTATTTGCAAAAATATAGTATAAAACATTTCCTGAAAGATTCTGCTGTTTTATCTCTCCCGGAACAACATCCACTGAAACCGGCATTAAATCATACTTAATGAGAATTAATTCATAGATCATCAAAAACAAATATATTTATAAATATACTAACCAGTCGCCCACGGGATTGATTTTCAGGAATATTTTGAGCCTCCCCATTTAGGGTGTGAGAGTATGTATTTTTCCTAGATTCTCCATAAGACTATAAAATTTCATTTCAAAATTCCAACGGAAAGTATGTTAAGTGTGACAGACAGACGGAATTTCCGCAGTATATAGAGATAAATATGGCAAAAAAGAACATAAAAATAGTTTATATATTAAAGGGGAATATCTATTAAGAATTTTGGTATATAATATTTTGTACAACTACTAGTTTTATCAGGGGTGTAAATAAGGTGGAGAAATTTTTTAAAATATATATGTGTTAAAACTGGGATTAAAAAAAGGCGATTCCCCCTCCTTCCCCACCATAATTAGACAGAATATAAATAATAAAAATGTCAGTGTGTGTTATCATAGAAAAAAAAGCTAAAGTTAAATGCCTCAACAACAACCAGAGTAGGGCAATCAATGATTTACATACTACATATACAAATTAAGCGTGCTTAATATATATCTAAATAAAACAATCAGTTAAGTTATCAAAAATAATTATTTTTTATTTAAAAAAAAAAAAAAAAAAAAAAAAATGTAAATTATGTAATAGAATTAGTAAAATAAATGCGAAATTAATGAACACTAAATCAATTTAAAAAATTATTCTTTCCTAAGTGGAGAAGAGTAATTTTCGCGGGTTCGGACCCAGGCAGTCCGATGATTTTATTTAAGCCATTTGGATACCAGATGGCTTAAATAGAAATGCCTGACCCCACAATAGATATATTCTCTACAACGGTTATCGTCAAAGTCTTATATGGCCTAAGCTGCCGAAAAGACTGTGTGAATGTGTGTGTGAGTGGGAGTGTGAATGAGAAAAAAGTGTGAATGTTTTAAAAAAAAAAAAAAGTAATTTTATTTATTGCTGGGCGTAAACTTTACAAACCTCGATAAGTCTAAGGTCTTAAATTCTAGGGAATGTTTCTTTTGATAAGGATATACTTTTGATAAGCATAGTATATTTAAAAATTCCACTATATAAATAATTGAAATTTAGTTTCAATTATTGGTAAATTCGGCGAGGAAATGCATCAAATTTATTCTTGCTCACTGTTTGGAAATTTTCAAATTTCCCTTTCCCGCTCCACTTCCTGTAACTCTAGCCAATCAGCGTCCTGATAGGCACATACACACGGACCGGATGCGAGCCTCTAGCGGTTTATATATTTGCCCCCCCCCCCCCCCAAGCAAAAACTAAAATGAGGTCACTGTTTCAGTTCCCATACAAATTCAAATAAATATAATATATAATTTTTATAAAAACGTCTAAAAAATTACAAAAATAATAATAATGGAATTTTTAATAAGAACCATTTGCAAAAAACTTAAGTCAAAACACGAAAAAAAAAAAAAAAATAACAAGTCAAACAGAAAAAAAATTTTCTTCCTTTCCTGCCCCTTCCTCCCTTACCCACAAAACTAGTTAGTGCGGTCTTTCTACTAAAATGAATATGGCTTTTGGCGGCAACATGTCTAGCACAGGTTCAGAAAAGATGGGATGAGAAAAACCCTAATAATCCTTTTTCAGATTTAAAATTACCTCAATATCATAATTAATTATAGAGTTTATAAAAAATTATTTAGGAGTCAAAAAAAATTAGGCAGCCAAAATTATTTCTTTTATTGTTGCCGTTCCAGGCTGACGTTTCGGCCACTGGTCTAGGCCATCTTCAGAGACGGAGGCGAGAATAAATTCTAATAATTCTAAAATAAAACATTCTTTCGTTGTCCTATGAGCGCTCCGTTCATGCGAATGTGTGTCGCTGAAATTATAATTTTCATTTATTCTCTGAAGATGGCCTAGACCAGTGGCCGAAACGTCAGCCTGGAACGGCAATAATAAAAGAAATAATTTTGGCTGCCTATATCTTGAATTTTTTTTTTTTTTTGACTCCTTAATAATACTTTCAGCCACAAAGACATACCTCACAAAAAATTATTTTGAAATTTTAAGCCCCTTCAAATAGGGATTATGCTTAGCGCGAGTTTGTAATATAAAATTCCATTGAACGGTGAATGAGAAGAGTAAAGAGAGAAAGAGAGAGAGCGGGAGTGGGGAGCGCGCCAATTGCTCTTGTTTCTTTGCCCCCCTTCCCCTCCCCGTGAGCGAATAAATCACCAACACGAGAAGGGGAGATTGACCCCTCCCCCCTCCCCCCGCCACAACCCCTTTTACACTCTCGCTCGCGAGTGCCTTGCGATTCAAGATGTCAGCCCGGGGGCAGGCAGGAGCTCCGCGACCACGACTAGGAGCTCACCATCTCACCACCCCCTCCTTTTACTCAATTCAACGCCCCCTCGACGTAAGATATAAGACAATACAACAACAACAACAACGACGACGGCCTACTATCCCCCTTGCAATCATCTCAGCCACATCATCATCTTCCTTATATCCCTTAATATTCTAATTATAATAATAAATAAGTCACCTTTCTTAATCATCAATGAAATGACCTAGTAAAAATAAGACCCCACCCTCAAAGGAAAAATAAAATCTTATTTATTATCCAATTCATAAAGCTCACATATTATTACTTTATAAATCAATATTTCCCCATGCCACAAGGTGTTCATGTTTAATAATTAAATTAAAAAAAAGGGGGGGGGGGGGGCGGGGGGAGAGATAAAAAAATGACTCAGTATGGGGCCTGACCTCACCCACCAAAATAAAAAAAAGTTATCAACAAATTATAATATATATAAATAAAGACAAGTTTAATTAATAATTTCACTACAATCCTTTCTCCAATCACAAACAATGAACAAAGAATATATATATTTATATATTAAATTTACTTCAAAGTTCATAATTTATTACTAATTATATGTTTCATATTTAAGATTTCTTTAATTCATTTGTGAGTAGTTTTGCCTGTCTTTATAATTTTTCTTATGAACTTCTTATATAAATAAAGATTAAGAAACGATCAAAGTGACACGTATGGAAATTTGTTGATATTATAATTAATCCATATTTAAAGAAATTAAAAAAAAAAAAAATAGTAATTGAGTTTGAACAATCGTAATCTTTCCCTCTTGATTCAAAACAAGCATGAATATTAATTTCACCTAATAAAAAAAAAAAAACATGTGTTTGACTGATACGGTTCGGGCGGGAGAAATTTACTAAATTTATTAAATTTCTTAAATTAATCGAAAATAACGATTAGGATTAATTTTCTTTACAAAAATGATTTGTGAAAATTTGCACCTTCAATTTTCTATTAGTTTACTACTAGAAATTGTATTTAAACATGGCGACTGTAGCTTTGGATCTTTATAGAACCTAATTACAACTAAAATACAGCATGTCCTTCCAATTGGAATAAGATACGAGAGAATAATTCGAACAAAACTTCACATAAGAACACTTTTGGGAAAATGTCATATTTCTAACCCCAAATGCATTCTAATGCGTTTTACTCATTAAATAATAAATTGCAAAGTATCTGACGAATGTATATGAGTGTTGGTTAAGGCAGTACGTAACCATTTTCAGTGATAACTTACCTCAGCAGATCTAAGCATAGCATTGTAGTCAAACTCTGGATATTCTTCTTCGGTGGATTCTGGTAGTGTCACATTAAAACGTAGCGTTTTCTCACACACTTTATGCGATTTATCTTTTTTACCGGCATTTATAGATATTAAAGGTGTCCGTTTTGGTTCTGACATTCTACACTAATCACATAAATAAATAGTTGATAAATAATTGCAATTTGTTGTCAACATATTTGAAACGAATTCACTTGCGACGCCATCTTGGATTGAAGTGTACTCGTGTGGATGCGCGAGAGCTCGTTGCACTCACATGGCTCCAAATAGCATCCGTTGCAGCTCCTGACATCTATCGGCTAATTTACAAACTATCTCTTCATCTGTATCTTATTTGAATTTAAATTACATTTTTAAATAAAATATTTTATTAAAAATAAATATTATCATTATAATAATTTAAAACATTTTTAAAAATAAAATATAAATTTGAAATTAATTGAAAATCAAGAAATTAAATTTTAAATTTTTTTTTTTACTTTTTTGGCTAAAATAAACAAATAAATAAAAAAAAATCTTCATAAGCATTATTTTTGTAAATTAATTTACTATATTAAAATGTTCAACCTCTAAGAATAAAAAAAAAAGTGCATGAGGTGGATTTGAACTCGCGAAGTTTGGATACGTGAGATTGGAAAAAATTATACATTGCGTGATGACGACTTAACCACTTGAGCCACCCTTTGTTTTATTACTTTAGAAAAAAATAAGCCATTTAAGAAACAAGAAATAAAAGAAGTATTAAAAAAATTTTAATATTCCACATATGATATATCATTTTTCTTTATTTTTTATGAGGATTAATAATTTATATTCAAAATTTCTATAAAATGCATAGTTTTCAAATAATTCAATGGGCAAACGTCAGATTGTTTATGCCTTAATGTATTTAAACCAAAAACTCTATCTAACATATGATACATGTTATTTATTCTTGAATTTCCCCTGATTTCAGAGAACTAAGCCCCTTTTAATTATACGATCTAATTTGGGAGTTATTGGCGATCAAAGTTAAGCTTATTTTCGACCTTAATGACATACATCAACACTCAATTCTATATTTTCGAAAAAACATATTTAGCATTGTCTGATCAAAACCAAATTTTTACCAGAGATTTATAATTAAAAAATAAGTTTTTTTCTAAAGTTTCATTGAGATTGGTAAAGAAATAAATAAAATATTGACTATTTTGTAAATTAAGTTTTAGAATTCGGGATCCCGGTTGGGTAAAGAGAGCCGTCTATGAACCGGCTCTAGGCTTGCATCTGAGATTCCAAATTCTAAAACTTAATTTACAAAATAGTCAATATTTTATTTATTTCTTTACCAATCTCATTGAAACTTTAGAAAAAGACTCATTTTTTAATTATAAATCTCTGGTAAAAATTTGGTTTTAATCAGACAATGATAAATAAGCTTTTTCGATAATATAAAATTGAGTGTATTGATGTCATTAAGGGCGAAAATAAGCTGAACTTTGATCGCCAATAACTCCTAAATTAGATCATATAATTAAAAGGGCTTTAGTTCTCTGAAATCAGGGGGGAATTCAAGAATAAATAACATGTATCATATGTTAGATAGAGTTTTTGGTTTAAATACATTAAGGCATAAACAATCTGACGTTTGCCCATTGAATTATTTGAAAACTATGCATTTTATAGAAATTTTGAATATAAATTATTAATCCTCATAAAAAATAAAGAAAAATGATATATCATATGTGAAATATTAAAATTTTTTTAATACTTCTTTTATTTCTTGTTTCTTAAATGGCTTATTTTTTCCTATAGAAATAAAATAAAGGGTGGCTCAAATGGTAAAGTCGTCCCCAAGTAACTAAACTTCGCGAGTTCAAATCCACATCCTGCGTTTTTTTTTTAAATCATATTATCAATTTTCTTTTATTTTTAATGCTAACTTATCATTTCATCTAAATTAAATTTTACATTTTCATATTTAACCACCCTACAGTAATACAAGATCGAAATATCGCTTGTGTTCAAATAAATATAACAACCATGTGATCATGGGCGTACCCAGCGAGGGGCAGAGGGGGCAGCTGCCCCCCCCCCTAGAAGCAACAAAAAAAAAATTAAATGTTTATAAAGTGATGAAACGAAACAAAATTGGTGTATGGCGACAGGGAATACTTTTTGTTAGGACTCGAGGGTTTTAGGCCTTTAATTCGAAGGCTTTACCTCTCTATATAAAAAATAGCTACGCCACAATCTGGACGACCATGATCTGCCCCCCCCCCCTGGACGACCATGATTCGACCATGCCCCCCCTAGATTTTATCCTGGGTACGCCCATGCATGTGATGATGAAGAATTGAAAGATTTTACATCTAACTAAATATATAAATATCATTTATTTGGCAATATTCTCTGACTGTTCAATTAATTTTTTTTTCTCGTTCAATTTTTATAATTCTTCCAAATGTCAAAAAAAAAAAAAATTTGACTTAAAAGCTGTTAAATTATTATTTTTAAAATGACTGAATGAATGATATTTTTGGAATGACTTCCTCGAGACTTTCTCGTATATTCTTTTGGAATTACGTCTGGGTGTGTGTGTGAACACGATTGCTTAAAAACCAAAGTAGCTAGATGGGATGAAATTTGGTATATGCTCCTTACACTAAAATTGTAGATATTTATCAACTTTTGGAGTAAATACGTCACTTGGAAGTAGTACTTTACCTAATAAGTTTTTTCAGAAACTTCGAAATTTTCAATTTTTTTATCATATTGTGATAAATTACTCTATTTTAAAAAGTTTTTATTCTTTGACATTTTTCCGAAAACTGAATTGATTTTTAGTTATCGAAGGTAATTTTTTTAATTGTTTGATATTTTTTATTTTTTAAATTTGTTGAGTATAAAAAAAAAAATAACTTTTTAAAATTTAATAGCTTCTAAGAATAGGCAGAAAAAAATCGAGGAAATTCGGGTTAAGCAAGGCTAAGAACTGCTGGACCGTGGATAGGTGACCCGCTGAGTGTTGAGTCTCTCACCTGCTGGAAGCCATTTTATTTAATTTTCCAAAAGTCAAATGATCTTAGAGGCCGAAATATAAATTGAAAATACAATTAACTTTAACACCCGTCTCAGGAAGAAAAATAAATAAATCCCACCTCAATAATCAATCAAAAGTTAGAATGTATTTATTTCCTTTATTAAAATAATTTTTTCATATTCATTTTTTTAAATGATTTAATTTGTTTTTTTTCTTCTAATTTGATGAATATAAAAAAAAAAATAATTTTATTTTTATTTCTGTCTTTTATAGCTTCTGGGAAAAGATGACGTCACGCGTATTGTTTGGAATCCGGTTTGTGTGCACCAAGAGCGGAGACTCAGCATCTTTAAGCGACTCTCTCCGTCTCACTCGCACTCATTACCTTCGCTCTCTTACTACTCAAATTTCATTCCAAAGCCTCTTATAGACCAAAATATTTGAATTTTTGCTTTTTAGAGGAGGAGGGGGCCTTTTAGGCCCCCTCCCCCTTTAGGTTGTCCCTTCCGTGATATTTATACTAATTTTATGAAATTTGTTTGATTAAATTATAAGATTAATTTCATTTTAACAAAAGGGTTTATAGAATGGACACCAGGTGGCAGCACTTGCCGGCGGTGCCTTGTAATTATGCGCAAGGAAATATAAGCCATATAAGGAATATGAAATAAAAGAAGTATTAAAAAAATTTTAATATTTCACATATGATATATCATTTTTCATTACTTTTTATGCTGATTAATAATTTATAATGAAAATTTCAATTGCATGGATAGTTTTCAAATAATTCAATGGGCAAACGTCAGGTTGTTTATGCCTTAATGTATTTAAACCAAAAACTCTATCAAACATATGATACATGTTATTTATTCTTGAATTCCCCCTGATTTCAGAGAACTAAAGCCCTTTTAATTATATGATCTAATTTAGGAGTTATTGGCGATCAAAGTTCAGCTTATTTTCGCCCTTAATGACATCAATACACTCAATTTTATATTATCGAAAAAGCTTATTTATCATTGTCTGATTAAAACCAAATTTTTACCAGAGATTTATAATTATAAAATGAGTATTTTTCTAAAGTTTCATTGAAATTGGTAAAGAAATAAATAAAATATTGACTATTTTGTAAATTAAGTTTTAGAATTCGGGATCCCGAATGAAGCCTAGACCCGGTTCATAGAGCGCTCTCTTTACCCAACCGGGATCCCAAATTCTAAAACTCAATTTACAAAATAGTCAATATCTTATTTATTTCTTTACCAATCTCAATGAAACTTTAGAAAAAACTCATTTTTTAATTATAAATATCTGGTAAAAATTTGGTTTTAATCAGACAATGCTAAATAAGCTTTTTCGATAATAATAGCATTAAGGTCGAAAATAGACTTAAATTTGATCGCCAATAACTCTCAAATTAGATAATATAATTAAAAGGGGCTTAGTTCTCTGGAATCAGGGGGAATTCAAGAATAAATAACATGTATCATATGTTAGATAGAGTTTTTGGTTTAATTACATCAAGGCATAAACAATCTGACGTTTGCCCATTGAATTATTTGAAAACTATGCATTTTATAGAAATTTTGAATATAAATTATTAATCCTCATAAAAAATAAAGAAAAATGATATATCATATGTGGAATATTAAAATTTTTTTAATACTTCTTTTATTTCTTGTTTCTTAAATGGCTTATTTTTTCCTAAAGTAATAAAACAAAGGGTGGCTCAAATGGTAAAGTCGTTCCCAAGTAACTAAACTTCGTGAGTTCAAATCCACATCCTGCGGTTTTTTTTTTAAATCATATTATCAATTTTCTTTTATTTTTAATGCTAACTTATAATTTCATTTATCAGTCATTATAACGAGAGAAAGCGTTTGTGGAATATAAATTTTGGTAACCCTATCTTTAGGGAATTTTGACAAATTTTTAAATAAACAAGCACCACAGATCAAACACTATATAAGTTCTATGCTGTGTGACCAATCACACCAGATTTTTTTTTTTTCAATTAATGCATTAGATTATTTGACCAATAGCAGTACAGCATTGATGTCACGTGACACTATTGTTTCTCTTGTTACACACTAGTTGCCTGGCGTCGCCACCTTCAGTATGAGCTCCACGTTCAGTGAAGAAGATCCCAAATGAAAACCTCTACGTTCCCGCCTGATTAACAAGCACCCAAGGATGCAATCTCGACAACTGATCCACGATTTCCTTTCTTCACGTTTATTTCCATTTTAATAACGCCGACCTCCAACCTTATCTTCTCTTTCCTAGGTATTTATTTTCCTTTTTAATCCTTTTCATTTTTATTACATAATCGTAAAAAGACCTTATGAATTAAATATAGAACGAAAATTTTATAATTAATTATTTTGAATATGCTTTATCGTTTTATAAGTATTCTCATCTGTATTCAAAATAAAAAAATAATATCAAATTAAAAAGATAATTTAACATAAGTGTGAGTAAATAGATAATTTTTTTTCATCAAAATTGATGGAGATGATTCTAGAAGCCTCTGCATATGAGAGTGTGGGGTTAAGAGTCAATGAATATAACTATGATGTTCTCTTTCTCTGTGCAAAAGTAGCGGTCTACTTTATCTCTTTCTCACCCATTCATGTTTTGTTGCTGGTTGAGATCAAGGTTTTTATAAGTGTAGTATAATTTATATTTTAAACAATATTAGGAGAGATTTTTTAATTTATTATTCTTATTTTTAATGCCTAATTACATCTAAAAAAATTTCTATATTTTCTCCTAAATTTTTATGGATTCAAATAGGATTGAGTTATATAAATTAAATAAAAAAACTATATTTATTATCCCATAAGTAGGCTATATTATAAAATCTGGTGTGATTGACCGCACGGCACACAATTTTCTCTTACTTTTGGTAATCGAAACGCTATTGTTATAATAAACAAACAAAATATTTCAATTTTACTCAAAAGTCTATAAGATTGAGATTAAAATATGAATTTTTTTTTTTAAATCGAAACGGAATTTTTCCGTTTCATTCAATAAAAAAATTTTATGGGAAAATTTCAATCCAGGCTTAATCAATCAAAATCAGACTATGCGAGATATTATTCTATCTTAATATTGTAGTCTCAATAGGGTATTAATTGAATGCGAGTGGAAAAAAGTGGAATATTTGAGGTATTTATGGAATAGGATCAATCAAAAGAAAATAGCTATTTTAAAAAATTACTGAATCTTTATTAAAAAATAATTTAATCATTTAAAGTACATCAGTGGCACAAACAGGACAGGCCGCCCTTCTTGCCCCTCCTAGGAGAGAGGAACATAGCCTCTATAATATGACTTGTTAAATAAATGTTTGCATTTGTTTTAAATAATATAATAAAATCAACACCCTCCTGGTTGCGCCATTAACATATATTTATACAGTCATAGGGATAACATCTCAAAATCTTATTATATCATTAATATAATGTGCGTTTCACACTTTTTAATAAGAATATCATCAAAATTTTAAAATGTATATATGTAAATATATATATAAATTAAATCTTCATTAAAAATATTATTTTATAAAATTTTTTACAAAAATGCATTTTAATTAAATAGAGAGTTTATAATAATACTAAATTAAAAAAGTACTAAAGTACAGATTCTAAAATAAACCTCATCAAAAATTTTTTCCAGAATAATTGATCAAAATTGTTTGTATATATTCTTAAAAAGTTATATAAATACATAAAAAATAAATAAATCTATTATTTTTTTTTTCTCAAATGATTTTCACGGAATGTTAAATAATGAAAGAATATATATCTATATAATACTCGAAAATATTCAAGACTAGGTTTGAATCTGATTTATTTATTTATTTGTCAACAATATAATATAATAATAATAATAACAATAAATAAATTATATTGATGACAAAAAAATACCTGAGATTTTTTTTTTAATTTTTAAAAAAACCCATTTTTTTTTTTTATTTTAGACCAACACCGAAATTTGTAATTCAAAATGGGGGAGCTTGATTATCTCAAAATACTTTTATAATCACTAAACTCTTTCAAAAATAAATTATAAAAAAAAAAAAAATATTTTTATATATATATACAATCACAGAAATATTTTTTTTTTAAATAAATGTCTTTTTAATAGTAATAAAAAAAAAAAAAAACTTTTTATGACAAAGTGCTGTCAATATCTTCAATATTGGTAATCCCGTAATAGGAAGATTGCCTGGAGAGGGTTGCTGAGGTCGATTGTTCGGATTCGGGCATCGATTGCGATGAATTAGAAATTAATTCGGGTAGAGTGTTTAGTAAATCTCTTGAGCCCGTTGCCCATTCACTTTCAGGATCACTTAAAATATATCCCGATTGTTGATCATCGTCATCCGAAAAATATATTAATGAACTTTGATCCTCGTCTACAAGCAATAAGATTTATGAGCACCAACTGAAAATTAAATATTAGGAGAGAGTTTGTTTTGCAGACCTTGGTTTAAGGACCAGGTGCTAGTTATTAAAGGCTCGTCTATATCATCGTCGAATTCCAAATTTTCATTATTTTCAAGTTCCTCTGGGGTAAAAATTGTATTTGATTCGGCCTCTGTCACGTCATAAATTTCAGTGACTTTCATCTGTTGAAAAAAAATTAAATTAAATCAATAAAGAGTCATCGTTAAGATTAATCAATATTAATTTTAGTTTTATAATCTCAAGAACTTTGACTTTGAAATGATAACTTAAAAATAAAAAAAAAAAGATTAAAGATTTTTCAACTTACCCTGTTGTTAACATCCATATAATAAAAAGCCATAAGCGCCTCGTGTTGAGACGTTACATTCAAAACATGATCGAATGTATCAATATCAGAATTCATTGTAGAATTTTCCGATTTCTTTTTCGCAATCCTCTTAGAAAGAAGATTTTCAGCAATTTTTAAATTTCCTGATTCATTATCTCTACAATTAAAAAAAAAAATGGTTAAATATTTAAAAAACAAACAATTATTGTCTCAAAATAAGAAAAACGTACTTTTCTAAATTTACTTTGAAATTATATTTTCTCTTCTTCTTTTTATTATGTTTTACTTCAGGTTGATTTTCAACTAAAAAAAAAAGTAAAAATTTTTTTAATTAACATTTGATAATTTATAAATATGATTATTTTTGCTAAATAAAGCAGTCAAACAGGTCTATTCTCTAAAAACAAACGTTAAAATTTACATCATAAGTAATAACATCAGCGT
Organism: Euborellia annulipes; assembly: GCA_023213315.1. Taxonomy (NCBI): domain Eukaryota; kingdom Metazoa; phylum Arthropoda; class Insecta; order Dermaptera; family Anisolabididae; genus Euborellia; species Euborellia annulipes. The sequence goes on from JAKCPI010015491.1 coordinate 89,337, forward strand.
TAAAAAAATGCTTTTCTCTAACAGCGACGTTAACATTTTTCTTTTTAGCACCAGGTGTTAACGATCCATATGAAGATAGCTGTTTTCTGCTTGTTCATGTTTTTACACCCCTCGATAACCTCTAGCGGATGCGCATTACTAACTCGATTTGTTATTCTCAATCTAATAGGCCTATCTGAGACACCAGTGTTAAAAAATAATATTATCTAAACAAAGTTTTAACAGCGACATTAACTTTTATCTCAAAGCTGTCAAAATCATAACCTTACTTTTTGGTTAAAGACGCCATTTTGATGCATTAAATACGGCGTTAAAATAAATTTATTAAAAGCACCCCCTTGACATGACATTAATTTTTAACACTATGGACTAAATGTAAACGCTTTGGCGCTTACAGAATAGCAATTTGAGACAAGGAGGTGTTAAAATGAATTAACGCTGATATCAGATGTTAAAAGTTAACGTTTTTGCTTAGAGTATAGACTTGAAAGAACGATGTTATTAGTTTTTAATCTATATACAATTTTTTTGTATTAATAAAAGGACTTACCAACAAAATTTGAAACTTCCATTTCACAAGATAACAGATTATGTTGATTATCCATGTTATTGAATAAATATTTGACTTGTCCCATAAAAAACTTTGTCATACCCCATAAACTTGAAGTTAGACTGGGAGTTTTTTTAATTATTCTGTTAAAAAATAAAAAAAAAATTTCATTAGAAAAAAAAAGATCTTTGAGAAAATAATTAATTTAGCAAATTAAAGCAATTTTACATTAGCATGCAAGGGTAAATATAGGGAAAATGTTTAAAGCAATAAAAGCAACACAACAAAGGCCGAAAAAAGCAAATTTGTTAAAAGGACCCTTTTGTTTCCTACCTATCGCCATGGGTTAACCAGTAATGATTGTAGGCTTGCTCGATCATTTCATGCTGAACACTCGAATGGCGATCCAGGCGAATCTCCAAAGTATGCTTTTCAATGGTTTGTCCCCTCACACTAATCGGGGGGTAGGATTGTTATTTAAGGGGTGGGATTTAATATTATTAAGCTCATGCAAAATTAATATATCATTCAAAAAAAAAAAATGGGTATTGATTTATTAATTTTTAAAGCAACGAAATTATTTTTAAAATTAAAAAAAGCCAAGCGCGGATCCAAAACGATCGAATATAAATAAAACAAATTATTTGGAGGATCTGGGCCTGGCGATAAATTTAGAAATTATATCTAAATGATATAATTTTTAAGGTACTTAAATAATAAAAAAAAGGATTTTTTTTTTAAATTACGATTTCTTTGATATAAAATAAATTTCCCACCATCCCGTTTTATTATTTTTTATTTGTTGTTATAAGAAAAATTTTTTAGATCCGCGCCTGTACCAAAAAGAAATATATTTTTATTTAGATTTTGTTAGTTTGATTATTTACAAAATAATATTAAATGAAATAGAAATTACTTTGTGATTGTGGCGCAGACGAAATCCGCAGGAACTATGTATGGAAGTGAGAGAAATGTGAGCAATTTCATGCTGCGATGTTTGAAAAGCCAATTAAGTACTCCTTTATTTGCAGAATCGATGGCCTCTTGGAATACTCGCATCACTTGTTCGGGCAAATTGGCAACCATAGACTCCTAGAAAAAGAAAGAAAAAACGAAATTAGATGGCTATCCTCTTCACAAAAGAAAAATGGTAAGTCACAAATAAATGTTTAAATAAAAATGGTGTGTAGTACAATTCAAAAATCCTAGATATGTATTTGTGAACTGATGGTAACCTATAATCTCGATTATCCGAAGGGAGAAGAACAAGAACTATTAATTTTTATTTGAATGAATATGTATAATAAAGATAGCTATCTAAAATCCATTTTTGAATTAATAAAATTTTATTGATATCCAAAGTGCGCCTTCCCTTCCTTTAAGGGAGGAGTTCCAGAGACATTTACTTAGACGGACGGCATCGTTGCCAGTTCTTTGGCAGATGTAAGAAAAGGAAACATATATGTCATGGAGCGACGGTGTCGCCATCTCTTAGACAAATAATCATTCCTCCCAAACGACCTATTGGAGACTCCCCCCTTAATGCCTAAGTTTAATGTTGAACCTCTAGATTCCTAAATTAATTGTGGAAGTTTACTCCTTATCGGGATAGCAGGTTCTTCGTGCAAAAAATTTTAATAAAAAATAATAAATATTTTTTATTTTTAAGATTTTTATTAATTTGATGACTGATGTGCACAATACTATCAGTTTCGGTCTATCTGAGAGACCATCATCAAATCTTCAACGAACACTTTGCAAACATGGGCCATTACAAGAAATATAATCTTAGAAACATATAATATAAGATATGAGAGGATGGCAGCCAGGAAAGAAATCAGACAAAAAATTCAATCAATTTTTATCTAATTTTATTACGATCGCCGACGTTTCGGACGCAAATCGCGCCCTTCCTCAGGACCTATGATCAATGAGACAAACATATTTGATAAAAGTTTAACAAGAATTTTTTTAAATACATTTCATTACAAAAACTTACAATCGATGGTTAATGAAATACAGATGGACGTATTTTTTTAATTAACAATATATAAACACAATTCACGGGTGTGAGATGCATTGTTTTGTACTGTATATATTTGCTGTTACTCATTGAACCCTTTCGCATTAAATGTATTAACATATCTATTTTTCAATCATATAAAGGCTTTTTGTTCTTAAATTAGAATATTTTAAAATAGATTTAAATAGATTTCTTTTTTATAAACTTTCACTTAAATTATTATCTCCTTTTCATTTCCAATATAATAATTATAAATTGATAAAATTTAAAATATTTTCATATAAAGTGCTAAGGCCCTGAATGTCGTCTTTGTAGTTGCATGCTGTTTTTTCTGTATTTTTTTATAGCAATCATTTCGGCAAATTCGAGTCTAAATTGGTTGCTATCTTGATATAATAATTCACAATTGTTAAAATCAAAAGCGTGTCGGGTTTCTTTGGCATGCACGGCAAGAGCGGTGCTTGTTTTTGGCGTTGATCACGGATCTTTCATGTTCTTTTATGCGATCTGTTATTTTTTCTAATCGTCTTCCCGATGTAGCAGGTTTGGCATTGGTTGTTGTCCCCTAAACAATTAATTTTATAAATCACTTCTGCTTTTTCAGCAAATTCAATGGGATCTTTTTGGTTGAAAAGTTTTTTAAGCGTATTGTTTGGCTTAAGAGCAATGCCAATTTTTTCGTTTTCTAAAATTTTTTTTAATTGATAGCTAATATCAGGAAGAAAATTTAAACAGAAAAAACACTTTCAATCGCATTGTTAACACTATAAATACTAAATCTGTAACTAATAATCAAGGGCGTGTCGTAGGAAATCCTATAGATAAAAAAGAAAAAATTTTTTTCTGTTTAAATTTTCTTCCTGATATTAGCTATCAATTAAAAAAAATTTTAGAAAACGAAAAAATTGGCATTGCTCTTAAGCCAAACAATACGCTTAAAAAACTTTTCAACCAAAAAGATCCCATTGAATTTGCTGAAAAAGCAGAAGTGATTTATAAAATTAATTGTTTAGGGGACAACAACCAATGCCAAACCTGCTACATCGGAAAGACGATTAGAAAAATAACAGATCGCATAAAAGAACATGAAAGATCCGTGATCAACGCCAAAACAAGCACCGCTCTTGCCGTGCATGCCAAAGAAACCCGACACGCTTTTGATTTTAACAATTGTGAATTATTATATCAAGATAGCAACCAATTTAGACTCGAATTTGCCGAAATGATTGCTATAAAAAAATACAGAAAAACGGCATGCAACTACAAGGACGACATTCAGGGCCTTAGCACTTTATATGAAAATATTTTAAATTTTATCAATTTATAATTATTATATTGGAAATGAAAAGGGATAATAATTTAAGTGAAAGTTTATAAAAAAGAAATCTATTTAAATCTATTTTAAAATATTCTAATTTAAGAACAAAAAGCCTTTATATGATTGAAAAATAGATATGTTAATACATTTAATGCGAAAGGGTTCAATGAGTAACAGCAAATATATACAGTACAAAACAATGCATCTCACACCCGTGAATTGTGTTTTTATATTGTTAATTAAAAAAATACGTCCATCTGTATTTCATTGACCATCGATTGTAAGTTTTTGTAATGAAATGTATTTAAAAAAATTCTTGTTAAACTTTTATCAAATATGTTTGTCTCATTGATCATAGGTCCTGAGGAAGGGCGCGATTTGCGTCCGAAACGTCGGCGATCGTAATAAAATTAGATAAAAATTGATTGAATTTTTTGTCTGATTTCTTTCCTGGCTGCCATCCTACTCATATCTATTAATTGTTAATATTTATATAAATAATTATTATCAATTATTAATAAATAAATAAATATTCTTCATACTTTTTTTTTAATTTTATTTTTTAATTAATTTGTATTAAAAATATGGTCTTTGTAACAGGAGTGAACAGGAGAATAGAATAGTAAAGGAGTGTGTTGGCGCCAAAAAAAAAAAAAAAACCTCTTCTCTGATTTTGATCTCCGGGTATTTATAATCATATAAAACAAGAGGATATCTATCTCACAATCAGGCTGATAAGTGCTGCGATCCTGTGGAGACTTTTAGAACTATAAGTATAATTTTTAAAGTTTCCACAAGAGTGCAGCACAAATCAGATATTTTATTCAAATATAAAGATTTTCTTATATAATTTATATGATAAATTTCCAATGATTTACCCGGAGATCAAAATCAGAGAGGAGGTTATTTTTTTTTTTTTTTTTTCTGCGCCCACACACTTCTTTACTATTCTATTCTCCTGTTCACTCCTGTTACAAAGACCATATTTTTAATACAAATTTATTAAAAAATAAAATTAAAAAAAAGTATGAAGAATATTTATTTATTATTAATTGATAATCATTATATAAATATTAACAATTAATTAATTAATTAAATTTGTTATATATAGTCTTATAGTCAAAATACATTTAAAAATATTCTTCTTCTTCTATCCTCGCTCTTATTATTCCCGCGATGCGGGGTCGGCGGACCTTACTCTCCCCCTCCACTCCCCCTTTCCAATGTTGTTGTCTCCGACAGGCCAAGCTCGGTCATGTCTCTCCTGACCCGATGAAGCCAAGTCATCCTAGGTGCCCCTCTGCATTGTCGTCCAAGGAGCCCCATGTCGTACGCCGTCCTCGCCACACCACTACTCTTGGCGTACGACATGTCCAAATCAGCGGAGAAACCATTCGCGCATCTCTTCAGTGATTGGCGCAATGCCAAACCTGCTCTTGATAGTGTCATTGGGGATGCCTGGTGACACCAAGTGACCACCTGGCCATCCGCATCTGCATCACATGCAGTGCCGATTCGCTTCTCTTCGTGGAGGCCCATGTCTCGCTTGAATACGGACCAACCGGCCTCACAACCGTCCTGTAGATTGCCGACTTCAAATAAATCGGCATCCGTCGGTCGAAAAGGATTCCGGTGCACTCTCGCCATTCAAGCCAACTGGCATTTATACGCCCGGTGGTTCATCCGAAATCATCAGCGACCCTCGAGCCAAGACAGGGGCGTATATAAGGGGGGGGGGGGCGAGGGGGGCCCGCCCCCCCTAAATTTCCCAAACACATATACATATATAGGGATATACAGACATCAGCGCAACAAATTTTTCCGCAGTGTGGAAAACTTTGATTCTGCAAAAGAAAAAATGTTCCGCAAAAAATTTCGTGTGAAACAAAATTTAGTTTCTTAAAAAAAAAATTTTCCTCAGAAAAATTTTTTAGTTCGGCGCCCCCCCCCGAAAAAAATTTCTATATACGCCCCTGAGCCAAGATAGCGATATATATTAAAAAATATTATATTTTCTAATAATTCTAACTTCAAAAAGTATAAAGTAGCCAAAATAAAAACGGATAAATCCCGAACAAGGAACCAATCCAAGTTCGAAGTCGGGGCAAAAGAAAAAGTATATAACTAAAACAAATGTTTATATTGTTATATCTTATGAAACGAAATAAAAACTCATTTATTATTATTATATTTTCTAAATTTAGTAAAAATTTCAAGATCAATTACTCGACAGATTAGGCCCTACTACCTAAAGAAGGTAATTACCTCCCCCGCCTCCGAGATTTGAGAAAAATAATTTTTTTGGGAATTAAATTTTATTTTGAATATAAAATTTTAAAAATTAATAAGCCAGCCCCCCCCCTCCCACTCACATGAGGATAAAAAACAGTTAAGAATTAAAAAAACAAAAAAAAAAGTTCAGGAGGTAGATTTGAACTCGCGAAGTTTGGGGAGAATGGAAAAAAAATATAAACAATTTGAGGACGAATTAACCTCTTGAGCCACGCTTTATCGAATAAATTTAATGTAAAATAAGCCATATAAGAAACATGAAATAAAAAAAGTATTAAAAAAATTTTAATATTCCACATATGATATATCATTTTTAATTACTTTTTATCCGGATTAATAATTTATAATTAAAACTTCAATTGCATGCATAGTTTTCAAATAATTCAATGGACAAACGTCAGATTGTTTGTGCCTTAATGTAATTAAACCAAAAACTCTTTCTAACATATGATACATGTCATTAATTCTTGAATTCCCCCTGATTCCAGAGAACTAAAGCCCTTTTAATTATATGATCTAATTTGGGAGATATTGGCGATCAAAGTTAAGCTTATTTTCGACCTTAATGACATTAACACTCATTTCTATATTATCGAAAAAGCTTATTTAGCATTGTCTGATTAAAACCAAACTTTTACCAGAGATTTATAATTAAAAAATAAGAATTTTTCTAAAGTTTCATTGAAATTGGTAAAGAAATAAATAAAATATTGACTATTTTGTAAATTGAGTTTTAGAATTCGGGATCCCGGATTGGGTAAAGAGAGCCGCTCTGTGAACCGGGTCTAGGCTTGCATTTGAGATCCCAAATTCTAAAACTCAATTTACAAAATAGTCAATATTTTATTTATTTCTTTACCAATCTCAATGAAACTTTAGAAAAATACTCATTTTTTAATTATAAATCTCTGGTAAAAATTTGGTTTTAATCAGACAATGCTAAATAAGCTTTTTCGAAAATATAGAATTGAGTGTTGTTGATGTCATTAAGGGCGAAAATAGGCTTGACTTTGATCGCCAATAACTCCCAAATTAGATCATATAATTAAAAGGGCTTTATTTCTCTGGAATCAGGGGGAATTCAAGAATTAATTACATGTATCATATGTTAGATAGAGTTTTTGGTTTAATTACATTAAGGCATAAACAATCTGACGTTTGTCCATTGAATTATTTGAAAACTATGCATGCAATTGAAGTTTTAATTATAAATTATTAATCCGCATATAAAGTAATGAAAAATGATATATCATATATGGAATATTGAAATTTTTTTAATACTTCTTTTATTTCATGTTTCTCATATGGCTTATTTTTTCCTAAATGAATTTGAACAAGTGTGGCTCAAGGGGTTAATTCGTCCTCAAACTATCTATATATTTTTCCATTCACTCGTAACCAAACTTCGTGAGTTCAAATCCATCTCCTGCACTTTTTTTTTTAAATCATATTATCAATTTCCTTTTATTTTTAATGCTAACTTATAATTTCATTTATCTTTCATTATTTGCAGGATTATTACAGGATTTGTGGATTTGTGTTGTTCCTCTAGTAAAAAAAAGATGAATAATTTAAAATATTTTTTAATCTCTGTTATTTTGATTATATCAAAATCTCGACATCGAATTTTTGACATGATAGCAATACTTTCTCTCTATATATATTTCATATATAGGATAAGAGAAAGTAAAAATTATTACTTTTCTTTTTCAAAAAAGCGCGATACTACTAGCGTTCTCTAGTTCAAGGTTCTTTAGTTATATGACAAAAATCACTGTCATTCAGCTGTCATTCCCTTTATGATATTTTTAGTTTGACTGTCAAAATAAATATATTTGTTTTTTAATTTTCAAATATCTTTCCCCTCTGCTTCCGCCTCTAGATGTTGAATAAATTTTAACATATAGTAATAATTATGCCAAATTGTTTAGTTAAACAATTAAGTGAAAAAATTGAAGAAAAAAATATAAGTATCGAAATTTTAAAAAGTCAATTTATAGATGTTATCAATTCAAATCGACAATATTCTTTAATCACAAATTATGAAGAATTATTAAATGTCTTATTCAAAAGACAAAATTTTATTGGTTGTCTAACAATATTAAGTGCTTTATTAGAAGATGATTATTTTTATACTATAATACCCACATACGAAGAGTATCTTAATAATTCTATGTATATTTCTAGAAATTTAAATGAAATTAAACATTCTTTAAATAATAATTCTCCACCTGCAACGATTCCAGAATCAGGTGAATTTTTTTTTTATAAATATTTGGACAATCTTTCCTATACAATTAAAAATATATTATTATTTTTTTTTTTTTTTTTTAGTTATCGATTTGATATCAAAAAGTATTGGAAAAAAATCCAGTAAACTTGCTAGGAAACTTGGCTTAAAGGAGGGTGAAATTGATGATTTAGAAATTGAATATCGTCACGATCCAGAAACTAAAGTTAGAAAAGTAAGTTAAAATAGATGTCTAATTTAACTCATTATTATTAATACTCTATCATTTCCTCCTGTAGAGGCGAATAGCCGAGGGAATAAACTCATAATCAATCCTGAGTTAAAGACAACTAGAGTTCAAATCCACCTCATGTCAAAAAATTATTCAACTCTAGATCCTCCTCCTGAGGAAGGAAACGGGAACCTACCTCAGTATCTTCCCCATGAGTTTTTTTTTTTTAACAATCACACTTTTTTCCCATTCACACTCACACACACATTTACACAGTCTTTTCGGCAACTTAGACTATATAAGACTTTAAACGATAACCGTTATTTAATAATATTTATATATATATTTGGGGTCCAGGCATTCTTTCCATGAAAGTTACTACTCAGAGTAACTACAACGTTTCAGGTCCGACACTAATTACTGAAGGGAAAAGAGAGTGTAGAATACGGCATCCGCGAGTTCAGTACTTTTGACTATTTTTTCAGGGAAAATACTCCCTCATTTCCCTTTATTAGCCTAAAAGAGGTGGCGGTAAGGAAATTTGATCGAGATATATGTAAAAATAACGAAAATTTTGAAGAAACTACACATTAAGCATTAAAAAATATGTTAGAACTTACTTTTTTGGATTTTTTTCTTTCTCCATTATAATTTAGATGACAGAAATCTTGCGCCTGACCTATTTTGATTGAGATAACTAGAGAAATTAATTAATTAGAGTTGAAAAAAGGATTAATAATTTTAATGATAATTGATTTTTTTTTAAATAATGGAGAAAGAAAAAACCCCAAAAAGTAATAAAATATATTTTTTTAAAAATATTTTAAACATTCACACTTTTTTCTCATTCACAGTCTTTTGGGCAACTTAGGCCATTTAAGACTTAACGATACTCGTATGTTTAATATATCTATTGGGGGTCCAGGCATTTCTATTTAAGCCATTTAGTATCCAAATGAATACATTTTTTAATGCTTAATGTGGCCTTCGTATTTTTTCAAAATTTTTGTTATTTTTGCATATATCTCGATCAAATTGGCTTATCGCCACCTCTTTTAGGCTAATACGGGGAAAAGGAGAGAGTATTTTCCCTGAAAAAATTGCCAGAAGTACTGAACTCGCTGATGCCGTATTTAAAAGGTTGTAAAATAGTAAATAGTCTTATGATTAACACAAATGCCTATATCTGGACTGATGTACAATTTTCCCGTCTAAACATACAAACTCTCATCATCTTCACCAATTCTCTGCCATTCCCTCCTTTACTGAGCCAATTCCCTACCTATATCACTCAGGGGTGTATATAGAATTTTTTTTCGGAGGAGGTCCGACTCTTTTTTAAATATTCCCCTCCCCCACACAAATTTTTTTTTTTTTAAATACAGGATATCCTGAGCCCCGAGGGACTCGGACCCTCTCAAACACACAAATTTTTATAAAAAAAATTTTTTTTTAATCCAAATTGTTCTGATTTACCTTTTTTTTTTAGTAAATTTCCCCCTCGTAACTAAAATCACTCCATTTTTCCCTGTTGCGAATATCATTTGTCCCTTTTTTTGTATAAGAGTTTATTGAAAAATTTCGGGGGGGGGGGGGGGGGGCGGGCAGAATGATAAATTAGATTTGTTACCGAAAGATTGGAAAACTTGCCTGTTCTTCTTTCTAACGAATGATGTAAAGTGAGAGGAAAGAGACAACAAATTTTTGTTGCATATACCTTCTTTTCACTGTGGCTTATCCTTATTATTGTTTTTTTTTTTCTAGGAGTCGCTCATTTTTATTTTCATTTTCCATAATGCCCTATCCTGCCAGTCCTCCAAACACTCCTCTGCAGTTCTCAATTACACAGTCCTTGGTCTCTTACCTTCCACCTTCAAATTTAACATCCTTTTCCCTACATACTCCGTTTCTCTTCTCATCACAGAACTAAACCATCTAAGCCTACTTTTCTGAATCTTTTTCGAAGCCTCCACCACTCCAGCCATTCCTTGGATCTTCTCATTCCTCACTCTGACCCTTCTTGTTTTTCCCAATGCCCATCTCACCATTCTCATTTCTGCCACATCCAACTTTCTTTCCTGTGTTTTATCGGCCAGGTCTCCCATAAATCATTGCGGGACGTACTACGGTTTTAAAAATTTTTCCCTTCGTCTTGGCATTTACCTTTCTATTGCACAGAACTCCAGACACCCTTCTCCAAATCATCCAACCAACTTGAATCTTATGGTCTAGCTCTTTATCAAGTCCCCCCTCAGAAGCCACAAAGGAGCCCAGATATTTAAAATCCCTGACTCGCTGCAGCTTTTCTCCCTGTTGCCTTCTCCGCCAAACCACAAGTATTCCGTCTTCTTACTGCTAATCCTGAGTTCTCCATCTTCAATTGCCTCTCTTGACTCTTTCCACTATTACAATGTCCTCAGCAAAAATTCCCGACCGTTAACCCAAGCCCTCATTTAGAACATACAAAACAATATTAAAAAGGCACAGGCTCAATGCCGACCCCTGGTGTAGGCCCACTGTCACAGGGATACTATATACCACCTTATATAAAAACATAAATATCTTAACTTCAGCATCAACAATATAATTAATAATGGGGTTGGAGAATAATAACCAGCAGATTAATCGCTCCACCTGACGTCCTTTATTTGGCAAATATTTCGACGCATATGACATACATCATCCTCAGTGCCGCGAGGATATAGTGGGTGGGCTTGGTCCAAAAATTATTTAAAAGCCTTAGGGGCGTCATACATGTTTTTTGTGAGGTGCCTTCTTTTAAGCTCTGATGCAGAATTGATATTCTCAATCAATTCTGCATCAAAGCGGTCATCAGCTTAAAAGAAGGCATCTCACAAAAAACCTCGCGGCACTGAGGATGATGCCATATATGCGTCGAAATATTTGCCAAATAAAGGACGTCAGGTGGAGCGATTAATCTGCTAGTTATTATTCTCCAACCCCATTACTTTACTCATCCCAGCCTACTATATAATCTGAATATAATTAATATCCCTTTTTCAGATTTTGGAAAAGTTCCAATCAACCTGTGATAGCAAAAGCCTTAAATTTAAATTATTAGATGGATTGTCTCAGGCAAGTAGAGAAGATCTCAAAGAAGATGTTCAGGTCTTATTTTCTACATAAAAAAAAAAAAAAAAAACATTATAAAAAATTAATTAGAATGATTTATTCCTTTTTTTTTATTTAAAAAGAAGAAATGTGTACACTAAATGCTGTACAATTAAAAAGAAAAAATGATATGAAATTAATTGTTATAAATGTTAAATTCAAAATTGTAGTTTGTATGAAATTCAAATTATATATTTATTATTAATATTTATATATTTATTCATTATTTATAAATTTGGCCTAATTTTTCCTCTGCCATCTTTACATTCTTATATTTACAGGAGGCATGAGAATAAATAGAAGAAATGCTTTAGCAAAGAAAACATTCAGTTAAAAAATTTTTCAAACATAAATTATATCTTCATATTAACCCAGCTAAGTTAAAACAATCCTTAAACCGTATAAATATTTTTTGTGATTGAGCCAGTCTTGACTTTAAGATCATTGTGGGCTTGGTAAACGAGGGTTGTGTTCCGATCCATTTTCAATCGCTCTTTGATTTTTTTTCTAAAAGACAAAAACAAAAAAAAAACAAAAACAATTAATAATTAATCATAAATAAAACAATCAGTTAATAAATAATAGATGAAAGGAGTAGGCAGCCAAGTCTGTTTCGGCTTTAATTAAATAATTCCATCATCAGTCCATTAACATACATTAACATTTTAATGCTTGAAAGTGTAGAACAAAATGAAATGTGTTGCGACTGTTTTTCTGCAGAATTTTACAGTTTCGGAGATAAATACTCCATCTTCAGGCTGAAACAACATATATCCATCATCTTAATTTTGTTCACAAATAATGTCAATCTTTTATAATTTAATTATGGCGTTATGATTTGTCTAAATTCAAATAAAATTTTTTAATAAATAAAGAAATTTTTCCTTTTGATATTTTTTCACATCTTATAACTAAATAATTATTTCATTTAATTTTATTGTAATAATAAATTATATACTATATATACATACACTCTAGTAAAATTTTTTTATCAATCACCTACCTACAATAATCCCAGATCCGTTTTTTTATGATAAATGGAAATGTTTAATTTCCTCAATATCATTAAACATTATTACATTATTAAACATAACATATAATTTATTATTACAATAAAATTAAATGAAGTAATTATTTAGTTATAAGATGTGAAAAAATATCAAAAGAAAAATTTCTTTATTTATTAAAAAATTTTATTTGAATTTAGAGAAATCATAACGCCATAATTAAATTATAAAAGATTGACATTATTTGTGAAAATTGTGATGATGATGGATGTATATTGTTTCAGCCTGAAGATGGAGTATTTATCTCCGAAACTGTAAAATTCTGCTGAAAAACAGTCGCAATTAAATCCCAACATTTAAACATTTTGTTTTTAATTAAATCTTACCTTATCCATCATAAGGAACTGAGAGCAAACTTCCTCTAAAAATAGATTTTTATAATTATATGTACAGTGAGCGCCACAATTAAGTCCCCTCCTGATAGCTTAAGCCTTAAGTATATGGCATAGTGTATGGTGTAAAGTAAAATAATTTTAATGACCGAGAAGGTAAAACGTGAAATCTGGTGATTTATTTTACCTTTTCAAATTTAAAATTATTTCACCATATACTATACCATATACTTAAGGCTAAAACTATCAGGTGGGGACTTAATTGTGGCGCTGTACATAATGACCTCTAACAGCTCTGAGGATGGTTTTGACCAAAACCGAAACGTCAGCTGTTAAAATATATGTTTAAAGAAAAAATTATGGCTGCTTTTCTTCTAACTTTCATTCCTGATACAAATTCCACCAGTCATAAAATACCCTTATACTAAAATAAATAAGACAAGAACATTTACCCAATCTCTATAACACTGTTGCCTTTGGAGCAATCAGCAGTCCAGACGCCAATCTTATCGCCTTTCCCTCTTATATTAACAACAGCTCCGCAAACTTCGTCACTATGTTCATCAAATGCTTCCCCGATTAAACATAATAACTAAAAAAAAGAAATGAAGCAATTAAAAAAATTAAAAAAAAAGAAGCAATTTAGAAAAAAAATGAACACCAACCACTTCTCTCCAATAATTATCTAAATCGTTAGTCCTTTGTTTTTTATCAAGACTTATAAGCCAACGGCCTCCTCGCTTGTTTGCATCATCTTCCCACATAGGTCGAATATCTTTTTTGAATAAGGAATAATCGCAACCTTGTCTCAAATCGCTGGCTAATTTAATATGAGTAAATAAGCTGTGAACAAAAATTTTGGTTAAATAAAATTATAATAGATAATATCAATCTAGTCAGTCAATCAATCAGTCTAGTTTCTAGGTGTACTGTACAATAAAGTAGAAGCTATATTTTATTTTCACATCTAAAGTACAGTGAGGGACATAATCAAGAACCAACCATGCGTTTACTACTGGTGTTAATTCATTGTTTTTAAAAAAATAGTATATATCTTTTAATGGAAACTTTCAGGGTTCAAACCTAGAAAATTTCTAATAAGATTTTCATTTTCTTTTGTAAAAACAATGAAATAATAACAAGTAGGAAACGCATGGGTGGGACTTAATTTTGGACCAGCACATAAAAAAAAATATTTATTTATATACAGGGTGTAACAGGATAAAGTCGACAAACTCCGGGAGGTGATTCTAGACCTCGAAAGCAACAAAAAAGTTTCTTTTTACTATGGTCCAATTCTCAAACATATGGCCGTACAGCAAATTTGAAAACGCCGTTGGAAAGCTCCTTAGATTTTCATAAAGAAGTGCGAGAAAGGATTTTCCACCTATTTTGGATACGGTTACAATGGTCGACATTTAAAAAAATTTTAAATCGCTAAATTTTGAAAATTTCTCCACGAAATTGAACGATAATCGCAAAACTGAGAATACGATTAGAAAGCTTACTAAGAGGAGAAGTTTTTGTGAAATCTGCCAACTCAAGCTTGAAAAATATTATTGTAAGAGAAAAATAAAACTTCAAAATTTAGCGATTTAAATTTTTTTTTTAAATGTCGACAATTGTAACCGTATCCAAAATAGGTTGAAAATCTTTTATCGCACTGTCTTCTTTAACTGAAAACACCATTGGAATTAGATTTTATATCTAATTCCAATGGTGTTTTCAGTTTTTCTCAAAATTCGCTCAAACGATTTTTTTTTAGATTTAATATATAAAAAGAAATAAATTTTTTCCCGAATATTCTCATTTATTATCACTCCATCAAGTTTCAATATAAATACCTTAAGTATGATAAGAGAGAACACAATAGAATAATTAGAATTCCTCTATAATAATTTAATCTTTAATATAATTTAACCAGCAATTTTTATTTATTGATTTGGGCTGAAAAATTTTTCATGTAATACTATACGAATCATAATAAATTATATAAACTTAAGATAATTATGGAAGCAATATTTTATAAAACATAAAATTCTCTTTTTCTTAATAAGAAATTTAACAAAGGATTTACAATTTATTGGCTGGCACATTATAGGAATTCATAACGCATTAATGTTCAAATTATGGGTCTATTGATTAAAAGATTTCTAGTATTTCAAATAGTGGCCTAGCCGTTCTGGAGTGGAGGATAAATATCTCCTACTATCTATAATTCTATTTCTTTCCACATCTATTTGATAACCTAGAACCAGGACCGTAACTAGGCAGGTGCAACAGATGCACCCGCACAGGGACGAAATTGCTAATTGAATTTTCTTTACAAATATGTTTTACAAAAATTTTATTCGAGATTTTAAAATAAAATATATATATATATATATAAAATAAAATAATTTTATTTAAAATAACCCTGAAATTATACATTGTATAAAATATTTAACATAAATCTATTATTTAATATATAGTTTTAAATAATTCATCAAATAAAAGAAAGATTCTTTAAAAATATTTAATTTTTTTATAGATTTTAAATTTATAATAAAAAAACTAAACTTTTTCATGATCCCTGATATCGAAAAAAGAAATTTAAAATTTTTCTGATACACTTGACCGGGCCCCCGAAGGCCCGGGGTCCCCCGCATCGGGGGTTTGCGGGGATGTATGTTACACCACTGCATAAAATCATAGAATTGACTTTTCCCCCAAAAAATATAGGGGACCTAAAAAATTTTTGCACAGGGCCCTAAAAAGCTAGTTACGGCCTTGACTAGAACACAAAAGTAATAAAAAGTTCCAAAGGGGACCACCTTTTAAATCGATATTTACATGCAAATCCCCATATGGATTTAACATTGGCTCTATGGAAGGAAGAGCCGGAAAATGAATTTGAAAAATTTGAAATACTACATCAATTAAGTTTGCTTTAAACAATTTTCAGGGCAAAATGAGAATATAAATACATTTTCAAGAATATCTAAAAAATAATTGATTTATGAATACATAGTAATAAACAAAAAATATTTTTCTTGGGTGAAAGTAAGTCTTAACTATTTTGGTTGATTCATTTTAAAAAGCATCTGAAATATTCTATAAAATCGAGGTTAAATAAATATAATTATCTTTATATATTTGAATTTAAATAGAATAATCATGGTTGGGAAAATCTTTTAAATATTTTTATATTTTATTATTTAAAGAAAACGAATGTTCAAGGTCACTTTAAGTAGAAAGAAAGGTCAATAACCATGAAAAAATTATATTTTATATAGGAATATAAATAAATATAGATTAATAAATGTTTAGTAGACATGAATTAGTATAAAAATAAATTAAAATAAATTAAATGAATAGGCCTATATTAAAATTTTAAGTTAAAAGTGTGACATATGGTCAATTGAATACGTCATTAGTCCTATTTTTATTTAGGATTAATGAAATTTTTATTAAGTTATCATTATCAGTAGATCTTTCTATTTTTTTTTTTCAGTGAATTATTATTTTGAAAAAAATGTGCCATTTTAAAAAAGAATAAATTTCTTTAAGCGAAAATATATTTAAATTACCTCCAAAAATCCTCAGCTGTATCAAAACTAATGATTTTTTTCTGGTTTTCCTCCCAATTTTTTATACGATCATGTTCATAATACCAGAGAGTCCATGTATTTTGTAATGGATGTTTGATATATGAATCTATCGATAAATCATCGGTATTTTTAGTTACCTCCTAAAAAAAAATTATAAAAAAGAAATATAATAAGAGTAAAGAATAAAACCAAGTAAAGGAATCCAAATATTTAAATTATACAAATTGCTAATAAGTTGAAAGGGAAGCAAGTTCTGTAATCGGTATCAAAGTCAAATTCCACTCTTTGGCTTATGATCTACCTCAAAGTAGTATTATTCGGAAATGTACAATTAGTATTATTATTCGGAAGTGTACTATTACTACTTTTATGGGAAATATTTGTCGTTTTCGTCGTTGATTGAGGAATACCTGGCGGTGTTTCAACCTTGTCATCACTCTCGACACTCCCTTCTAAATTTACTAGCGTTTTTGTCATTTGATTGATAGTGGACTTGGTAAGGGTAAGAGTTTATACGGAACTAGACAGGAAATGGGAATTTGGTAAAGTGGTTGGTCGTGATGGCAAACTTCATTACTTAATTGATATTCAAATTTGGAGGAGGCATATCAATCAAATGGCAAAAACGCTAGTAAATTTAGTAGTGAGGACAACATCAATCAACGATGAAAACGACAAATATTTTCCAAAAGAGAAGTTTAATAGTACACTTCCGAATAGTACTACCAACTCTTCGCAATCCCCATCACCACCCCATTACCGAGGCTGCGTGGAAGTTCAAGAGTTAAGAAAACGGTTGAGCGTTATACACCTTGAAATTTCTACAAGAGGGAGATGTTATGGTGGCATCGTTGCCATATTTATATAAATATGTTGGTTATTAGTATGCTTTTTCCTGAGATTAAAAACATATTTCAATTAGTAAAAGAAGAACCACGGTTAAACCTGAGAATCAAATTCTTTTACTAATTATATCAACTGTGAAAGCCTATGAATGGATGAAGAGGGTTTCTTGATAGGGTTCTTTTGACCATTACATTACGTTCTTTTTACTCATCTGTGATCTGATGATGCCCCACTTTCCTAAGCTAACTCTGAAAATATTAGATAATATTTTGTGACAAGCAGAACTCGAATTCTAGTTGTAATACAACTATTTATTCATAATCATTTTTGCTACTTCGATCTTTTATCAACACATGTGATAATATTGGAGTCAGGAGGAATGAAACGAGCTTTGTAGGTCACCTTTACACTTTGGCCCAAACGTTTCCGCCATCATAACTGATGCCATAATCTAAGTTTTTAAAGCTATCCGCAAAAACAAATTGTTTGCTGAATGCTCCAGGTTAATGCCTCCCTTGCAACTAGTACTATTTTTTTATTATCAAATGGCGCTTTAAAAACTTGCATTGAAACTGATTACATCAGTTAAAGTGCCAAACATTTACGATAAAGTGTAAAACGACCTTAAAAAAACAAGATAGATGGAATATGGAATATTGATAATTTATATATATATATTGAGAGAATTTTTTTTTTCTTTTTTAATAATTGGATTTGAAATTTGTAAAAGTTAATTAAATCTAATTTAAATTACAAAATGTTTTTTTTTTTTTTTGAGATATTAAATGTTTTATTTAGTAAAATTTATAACCTAAAAATGCAATCATATTAATAGAAAAAAAATTGATTAAATTTTAAAGAATATATTTTTTAATTTAATGAATTTTTTTAATAGATTTTAATATGGAAATTGATTTCTTTTTTGGAAAAAACATATTTGATCTAAATTAGTTTAGCTTCTTTCATATGGAAAGATGTACATGCTGAACTGTAAGGAAGTAAATTAAAAAAAATAATTAATAAAATATGAATGAATTTATTACGAACCTCTACTTCTTCGTTTTTATTATTCGAAGCCATAACACAAATTTTTGTAGGAATCGAATTTGCTTAGCTTTCCAAACTATTCGAAAGGAATTTCACTGAATATTTCAGTCTTCAATATGCTAGAATCCAAAATGGATGAAACATTGAATGAAAGTAGACGATAGCATAGTTCATTTTAATTCAAAAAAATGAGTATTTAAAATGAACTAAGAACTAGCTCCCTCAAAAAAAGGAACTTTGACATCATATTTATCAAGCGAGCCGAGAGAAGTATTAATACTTTTTGAGGGGGGAAAAATCAAAAAGGTTTAAAAATCAAACTAAAATAATATTTAGTAAGTAATTGACATATGCATAAATTTAAAGATTTTTGAATAGAATTTAAAAAAAGACAAAAATATCAAGTTTTAATCAAACATCTTAACGCAGACTCAGCGGCCTAACCAGCCTTTGAGGGCGGAGGGGGCGAAGCTCAACTAGGGCGCCATTTTTTAAGTTGTGATATAATTTAAAAAGAAAACTATCAATTTTTTGGACAATCTAAGGAAAGAATATGATAAAATCACCGTTCCTGGGCTAAATCTTAGATGCCCTAGGGCGCCTGTGTCGGCATCGAGGGGCGCCAAAGGCTTGCAGCGCCTGGGGCGGAGGGGGCAAGCGCCCCCCTTCGCCCCCACCTAGTTACGCTACTGCTCAGACTAGAATAGGAGCATGTGGGTGTTGTTTGTTTCTATGTTAAAAATTGTTTTTACCAAAATGATTATTGAAAGATATTGGTAATTATTTAAAATTTTTTTATTTGAGAAACGACAGAGTTTGAATGAGCTGAAACAAAAAGAACGAGTTTTCTCAGGAATCGTTCACTTGGTGGAAATATTTGTTCAAATTTAAAATCATTTTTTATCAGCAATTTTATTTAAAGGTTTTAATATAAAATATGTTTAAGTATAAATTCAATTAAAAAAAAAAATAATAATAATAATAAAATTGATTTTTAATACCTTTTTAGGCTCTAACCAGGGAATAAACTCAAAGTGATTGACAAAACAAAGTAAAAGCCGATTAAGTAGTGATTTACTTATTCACAACTGGGAGTATTCTCTTCTTTTACGTATAGAAGGTCCAATCTTGAAGTCTTCATACTAGTTTTTGACAAAACAATATGGCTGAGTTTTAAAAAAAAATAAAAGAAAACAAGTTTCTTTTTAAGATTGGAATATAATTTTTGTTTTTAAAGCCAAGTGTTTTAAAATTCATCAAAATTCTTCATTTACCACTTAAACGAAAGGTTAGTTAATAATTTCTATTTATTGATATTACCCATTTGTTATTTTCTTGTGGTTATTTCTGAATTTTTACATTTAATTTTGTATATAAAAAACTTGAAGCCTCTTAAAATTTACAATTATTATTATTATTATTATTTGATGTCATTTTTTTCAAAATAATGATGTTTCTATATTCTCTGTTAATTCTATACTTTCAAAGAACTCATAAAATAGAAAATAAATTTATATCTCTAATAAAAAAATAGTATAGTTTTTTAAGTTCTATTTTAATTATAAAAATCATCCGGCGAAATTTTTGTTATTTTTTTATTTTTAGCTCATTCGACATTATTATGCAAACTAATCCGTTGATATTTTTGATTTTTGACAGATTTAATCATTCAATTTCATTTTTGTACACATTTTTTCAGAAAAATCTTTATGCAAACGAAATAATTTTCTTAAGAAAGGTTGTGTTGTAATCTTTTAAATTTCACCTGGACTAATTTGGCATAATTTTTATCATGAATGATTATTTCATATTGTACTCTGATATTTGAAGAGAATAAAGATATCCATCTTCTTTTAAGGGGCCCTTACACGATCAATCATACTGTCAGTCTGACTGAATCAGTCCAACCGTCAGTATTTTCTTCATTCAAGTATAATTTTACACGTAGCATTCAGACTACCAGTCAGAATCAAGTTCTTTTAGCTCATTCGACTGTGGGAAGCCACTAATTTTTCTTCTTAACTAAACTAACTTTGTTCCCTGCCACTAAGTAACAATAAAAAAACAAAAAGAAAACGGCCATCAGTCTTCAGTCTTGCCCATACACGTTCAGTCAAAACGCCAATCAGCTCAAATACTGTCAGTATGATTGATCGTGTAAGGGCCCCTTTATAAAAACAATTAAATAATCATCTGAGAAAAGCAAGGGGATGAAGTTTGTTTACTGGAATAGATTTATCCTAAGTCTGGATTATTAATTTTTGTTTAAATTATAAAATATATTTTTTTTTTTAGAAAAAAACACTCACACTTTTTTTCTCATTCACACTCACACTCACACACACATTCACACAGTCTTTTCGGCAACTCAGGCAGGCCATATAAGACTTTTACGATATCCGTTATTGATAAATATACATATAGGGGCATTCTTATTTAAGCCATTTGGTATCCAATTGGCTTAAATAAAATCATCGAACTGCCTGGGGTCCGAACCCCGACGTTTGGTATATGAGGTTAGCACGCTAACCTCTACGCCATGCCCCGAGGGCATAAAATATTAAATAGCAACTTTTGGAAAAGCTTACTTGTTAGTGAAAATAACAATAGGCAATTTTCAACATTAAAATTGACAAATAAAAAGTCAAATTTCAAAATTATCAATTAGAATGTATTACACCTCGAAAAGGCCGCAAAATGAATGTTCTTAATATATATTTGATGAAATTTATTATCAAAACTTCTAACTTCACTTGCAGCATCGAACTAAACTAATTTTATTGATAACAATTAATTCTCCATTCTTC
>JAKCPI010015492.1:0-43285 GCA_023213315.1 Euborellia annulipes
ATTACCCGAGGTGCTTACACACCTAGAACCTAGCCGACCTCTGGCCGTAGCCACCTACCGGCACGCTTTTGTGAGGTTACGTCATTTCCTATACCCCTAACTCCTCCTCCTGCTTTCGTCTCTAGCTAGTGAACTAATCCTCATTTTTTGTTCCACCCGGTTCCTCTTATCTAACCTCTTCTATGCTATGGAGGGATGTCCTAGTTTGAGGAAGGACTTCCTCAGCACCGGCGTGTAGCCTACTTGAGATGGAACCTTCTTTACGTCCTTTCCACAGGACAGGATGTCACAACAACTCCCTCTCCTCGTAGAGTTGCGCTGAGGGCTATTGTGGTCAGATTCAATATTCCTATCCAGTGCCTGCTTGAGGATTTTTTTACATTAAATAAATATTTTTATTTAATGAAAAATCCCGCAAACCAAAGATTTGAACAGGGATCTTTGTGGAAGCCCGATACCCTAGCCCGCTACACCAGCGAGCCCCCCAGGAAATTTAATTATCTTTTCAATCCGCTATGGATCATTAATTTTGTTTGGTTCACTCCCCCCAATTACATCTAATTAATAGTTTCTAAACCTAAGTCATTTTTATTTTACTATATTTATTAATTTTTGTCATATTTTTTAATAAAAATTTAAAAAATAGAAACGCGAGTTTAAAGAAGAATTTAACTCTCAATATTTTTTTCTAATAATCACAATTTTGATAAAACATAATTTTTGAGTTAATCACAAAAAGCAAATAAAGTTTGATTTTTTTTTTTCACAATAGCCGCCAAAGAATAAATTTAAAATTTTTATGTAAACTAGCTTTAATAAATTTTGAAGAAAAGAGATTTTTTTTCCTTCTTCCACTTAAAAGCAAACTAATTTTGTTTTTTGTAAGAGAAAACAACAACTAATTGACAAACGCTTTGTTTCCTAAAAGGGCTTTTGCTTTTCATCCCCTCCCACTCACTCATTTTCTAAATAGATCATATGATCTAGTGTAGAGTGAAATCTTTTTACCATCCCACCCTATATAAAAACAAAATTGCTGCTTGTTACAGAGAGAGAGAGAGCGATTCTTTTGTTTGTTTGTTCTTCTAGCAAAATTTGATGATGATGGGAAATGGAAATTCATTGCCCCCCCCCCCTTCCCACCAACTTTTTGTCATTAAACTGTAATTTGATTAATTAAAGACCAAACTCGATGATTGAATCAATTTTGTTATATAATAGTAGCGTTTGATTAAATTAATCCATAGATATTTGTTTTAAAGCAAAAAAACAACACATACTAGCTAAAAGGTTAATTTTTTTGTTTTCGATACTGTATATAGGAAATTTTATAGAATTTTTTTTAGTAATTATGAATTGGCAGTTCAATTATTTTTATTTGTTTATAGTTGGTTCAATTTCGTCCGCTTGCATTTATTCAGAATATAATTTTCAACACTTTTTTCCAAGATTCATGAAAATAAATTTTCCAAGATTCTTGTACAAAGAAGATCCGCGTTCACATCCTGGGCAGGATTTTTTCATTAAATAAAAATATTTATTTAAAGTAAATAAATCCTCAAGCAGACACTGGATTGGAATTATGGATCTCACCACAATGGCCCCCCAGGCAACTCTACGAGGAGAGGGTACTGCTGTGACATCCTTCCTGTGGAAGGGAAGTCAAGAAGGTGATGCATTCTTCGAAAGGAGTCCCTTCCACAAAATCAGGCAGCAGCAAAAAAGTGACATGGTGTTTTTTTTTCACAATAATATTTTGTAAATATTTTGATATATCACCTTTTTTTGGCAAACTTGAATTTATTACGCTCTAATAGTAGTTGGTAGACTGGCCACTTTACATTTTCATCTGATGAAGACTCGTCTTTAAGTTCAGATTTAGATAAATGTTCACTAGAAGCATCACCATAGTGATAATGTCCCCAGGGGCGTATATAGAAATTTTTTTTTGGGGGGGCCTGAACTCAAAAATTTTTCTGCGCAAAATTTTTTTTAAAGAAATCAATTTTTTTCCCGACCGTGAAAATCATTTTGCAGAGACACGAAATTTTTTTGCCACCCGCGGAACACATTTTTCCCGACCTTGAAAATCATTTTACCTTTTTTTTAGAGTCATGAAATTTTTACCGCCCCTTGGAACATTTCCTCTTTTAGGGAACCTAATTTTTTGCAGAGCTATATTTTTCAATCAAACATTTCGGAGGGATGGGCCCGGGCCTCCTCGCCCCCCCCCCCCATATATACGTCCCTGAATGTCACCGTCCATCAGGCGCAAACACTGACAGACATTAACTCCTCAATTAAATACCGAAACGTTGAGCGGAAATAGTGACAAAAACGTTGTATTATTAATTACTACATTAACAATAACACGATTGATGCCAATAATGTTGCTTATTACTAATGATAACTATATTGGAAGTTGTTTTTAATTAAAGATAATACAAAAAAAAAAACACTAGGTGATGTGCATATAAATATTTGTATCTCTTCAGTGTGACAATTTTAATTATTAATTTATAATTCAACTAGAGCCAACGGTTACCAAGTTTAAATTTAATCTTAATAATTTTTTTTTAAGAGTCTTTCTTAAATCACTAGCCTTGAGATCCATTTGGAAAATAAGAAGAATCTTTTATATTAAATTCCCCCCATCCATTCATTATCATCACAAAGAATCTTCTTTGAATTAAAATTTTACTGGGCTGATGACGTCACAAGGATAGCCAATCTAAATAGAAAGAGAGAAGAATCAAGAATCTCTCTTTTCAGACTATTCGATGCTTAATTAAGATAAAACCAAAATGATAACAAATGGGGGTGGTTTTTAGTCTTTTGGTTGGCAGCCGAATAGATGTCGAAAGAGAAGGAAAAACTTTACAATCAAAGAAGAGAGAGATTGTTTAAATAAAATATGAATAATTTTTTAGAAGGGGGAGAAATTAGAAAAAAAATGGATAGTTATTTTTTGCGCCCTCTCAATAAATCCTCCAACAAATTAAAAAGATTTTTATTTCTTAAAAAAAAATCCCATAAAAATCGGTCAAGTAGTTTTTAAGAGTCCTTGAATTTAAAAATTGAAATAATTATATAAATCTCACAATTATTATTTTATTAATTAATCGTATAAAATAATTTTTTTTTTTTGCCAAAAAATTAATTGTTGAGAGTACCGGACATATATGTATGTATGTGTGTGTGTGTGTTGCTTACAATTCAAAAATTACTTAACGGATATCGGGTTGTGTAATATTAATTTTTTTAACAATATATTTAAATTATTATTCATTTTTTGGTGACATCTTAATAAATCCTCCTAAATTAAAAAGAATTTTATTTAATCATTTTAGATTTTTTTTTTTTTAAATCCCATAAAATTCGGTCAAGTAGTTTTTAAGAATCCATGAATTTAAAAATTAGAATAATTATATAAATCTCCCAATTATTATTTTATAATGAATCGGATATAATAAATTTTATTTTTCAATTTATTTTTGTCATTTATTAAACATACTGTAATATGTATAGCAGGGGATGAGGTTGCTTATATCTCAGGAACTACTTAACGGATATCTGATTGTGTAATATTAATTTTTTTTAACGTTACTTTCTTTTTTTTATAATTCTTTTTGGGACCTCTCATTAACCCTTCTAAATTAAAAAAAAATTATTTAACCATCTTAGAATTAAAAAAAAATCCCATAAAAATCGATCAAGTAGTTTTTAAGAGTCCATAAATTTAAAAATTGAAATAATTATACATAAATCTTACAAATATTACTCTATAATTAATCGTATTTAATAAACTTTATTTTTCAATTTTTTTTTTTGTCATTTATTAAAAGAAAATTAATTAGGTGAGAGTATCGAACATAAGTGTATGTCTGCTTATATCTCAGGAGCTACTTAACGGATATCAGGTTGAATATTAATTTTTTTAAAATTATTATTATTATTCATTTTTTTTTATTTCAAATGAATTATTATTTTGTTTATGCATACGATTTCTCTCTTTTTTTTAAATGATTGATATTCATATCTATATGTCTCTGTGTATTTTGCATATTTTGATTAAAAACTCGTATTTTAACAATTATCATCAACGTTTATTATTAGGTAAAAAATTAATGTGCATATCTACGTATGTTAATATATTCTATTTTTTTTTTTTTTTATTTGAATTTTTTAATCGAAGATAATCGCAAACAATTGAAATTTCACAAAAATTAGAGATGGAGTGTGTAATTTTTTTTTTTTTTTTCTAAATAACTTATAGTTTTTTATGTACAAACTGAATCTAGACGTTCTTCCGAGTAAAATGATATATCACACTTAGGGGGGGGGGGGGGGGGGGGTATCTGCTAGAAATATGTTGAAAAAAAATTATTATCTTGGAGAATTTCTATTTGCCTTATAAGGATAGTGAAATTAGACTAATTAAAATTTAATTTTAATCAAAAAAATTATTGTGAAATTTAAAAAAAAGTTTTGATTAAATTAAGAATTTCTTTAGAATATTCTCTCTCAATTAAGAACAAATTTTTTTAGTGATTAAAGTTCATTTATTATTATTAATTTTATTTTGTAATTTTTTTTCATTCTAATTAATTCACCAAAAATATATTTTAAATTTTATTTTATAAATAACAATTAAATAGCAATAATTTAAATCCAAATATTTATTTAATATTTATATAGGTGTTAAATTGTTGAAAATTAAAATTTGATATATATCAGTAATTAAAGAATAATAATTGTGAGATTTAATTTTAACTTTTCCTTTATTTCAATTTATTTTAATTGTGGTTATAATTTCTAAACCACTTGACGGATTTTCATGGGATTTTTTTCAATTCAACGAGAGTTACCTTTTACTTTGAGAAAAATACATAATATTTAATTATTAAATTTAAGAAATGTAATCATCTTTTAAATAATTAATGAATAATATTAAGAAGAACCCAAGAGACGAAAGAATTAATTTTTTTTTTTTTTAAGAAAATAAATTTTATTTTAAGTGAATAAATAAATCAAGTTGAAAAAATCAACTAAAGAATAAAACAAAAAAATGTTAAAAATTGAAAATGATAGGAATTGATGGCTGTGTGTGTGTGTGGGTAAGTCACCTCTGGGACCGGATGGATATCCTCTCTATATCTATATAGCAATATCCGTAGGCAGGATAGGATATAGGATCTCGCAAATGCTTGCATTTCCTCTCTTTTCCACCCCAAGGGAACTTTGTTCTATCGAGTTTCCAATTCTCTGATTTATTTATAGAAAAAAAGATTGAGAAAAATATCGATATAGGCCATATATATATTCGTGAACTGAAAATGGAGTTTAATTTAAATAATTTAGAAAAAAAAAAAAAAAATCTACAGCTTACACCATGCGAGAAAAAAAAAACCTCAAAACATTTGTACTGTAATAACACCTAAATGAAAGATGATAGAAAAATAAATGATATATCATTAGAAACAGGCTGAAATATAATTTGCAAAAATATTAGCTAAAACCCAAAGTTCGGTATAAGGGGTGAAATTAGAAACGTATCGTTTATTTATTTTTTTGTAAATTTTTGTTAAAAAATTAAATAATTATTTTAATTTATAATAATTAATTTATTTAAGCATAAAACCCGAAAACACGATAGTTGTATTTTACCCAAATGGTTCATTAAATTCTTGAAGCACTGCATGCACAATTTCTATTAATAACTCGGACACCTTGTATATATTTTTATTTCATTAATATATCTATTCATTTAAATAAGTAATTAATATTCAACAGGAACAGGTAGATGAAGGCAGCCAGCAAAGAACAAAAACTTTATTTAAAAATATGATTGACAAATAATTATGCAATGAAAAAGAAATATCAACGAATGCTGTTGAGGAACTTTGACAGATGAAACAATTGAATCTATCTCTCTTTAGAATCAGAATTCAAGTCGCATGTCTTTAATTTTTTTTTCAATTGCAAAATGAGAATATACATTTTAAAGAACAGTAAAAAATAATTGATTTTTGAATTTTAATCAACTTTGTTCGAGCGAATTTTGAGAAAATCAAAAAAATATATCAGTAAAGTACTACTAGTTTTTGACCGATTTTGTTTAAAAGCTTATTTTCACGCCCTAGGGAGGTGCCTAACTTAAATGTAAAATTTCAACCACCTAGCTCAATTTCTTCATGCTTTAAATTGGATACAGACAGACAGACCATGTCGCGAAAACCACTTTTTTGGATTCAGGGGACCCCAAAACGTGAAGATCCATCAAAATCTCGACATCGAATTTTTGACATGAATCCAATACTTTCTCTCTCTGTATATTTATATGAATTAAAATTTACATAATCCTACATTTAGTTAAGAGGAAGTAAAAAAATACTTTAAAATGCCTCTATAGTTTCGAAGTACAGATTTAATTTAGATTAATAAACGTATTTATGTTCAGTAATTACCGGCAGTATCTCGGTTAATATTTTCGTTTTATGTACCAATTTTTAGCAAATTTAATGTTTTACAACTTTTAATAGGAGAATGGTGAACAACATAAGGAAATGAAGGCAAAAAACTAAAAAATTCCAAAACTTTTGAGGATTTTGATCGTTCTTTTACGTAGATAATTATTTGATTTTTTTTAAGAGACCCATATTACTTTGTAATATTTGTTTTAGATGATTTACCACCTAAAAAATAAGATAGAATATAGGGCATACCAAGGTATTTCGAATAGACTAGGTAGGTCCATTCTGTTCGGGAAAATTCGTCTGTTTTCGGCTCTGATGCCGTGGCGGCTCCTTGCTATTGTTTGCTAATGGGGCCCAATGGGACTATATACAATTCTTCATATTAAATCAAATAATTTTCAATTTACATTTAAATATCACTTATTTGATGTTAATTAAAGATAAATTGGATAAAATGAATTCATAAAATATAGAAATATGCAGGGGTTTATGTAAAAAAAAATCGTTTAACCACAAAATAGCGCTCGATCAGAATTATTTTAATTTTAACTTTTAATCTATATAAGGCTATTAAAAAAAAAAATAGTAATAGGGAGAAAAATATAAGTTAATTAATTTTCGATTCTTAATTAAATAATCAAAGGATTATATTTTTTTTCTATTTAGTTTCTCCTAAAAACTTAAAAAAAAAAAATATATATATATATGTTTAGAAAAGGAAGGTTAGACTGAGTTAAAAAAAAAAAGAGAATTTTATAAATTTAAATAAGTTCCTGCCCTTTGTTCAGAAAAAAGCAAAATATTCTTTTGACCTTTGGGTTTATGATCGAGTTCCAAAAAAACCCCTTTTCGGTCTCTTTGTTTAGAAGAATCAAATATTCCGCATGTGGTTTCTCAACGTTTTAAAAGGCAGAATATAAGTTTCTGGGTTTAACCCTTCATTAAATAAACAATAGTTTTCAAATTAACTAGGCCTAAAGTAATATTATATTGATTATAATATAATTCACAAAACAAAATTACATTCTAATACATTTCTACTTTTAGTTCAGAAATCTTAAAAAACTCTTTAAAACAAACAAAAAAATGTTTAAAACATTACCTTTATATAAAATATTAAAAAAAAAAACATAATTCTTAAGTTTATTCATATAAATTTGTTATTTAATTATAATTTTTGGCTTAATTTTAAATTTTCATTCTTCATTTATGGCACTGACAAAAAGGTTTCAATTTATATATTTTCCCTCATACAGCACCTGTAATGTGAATAAAAATTAAATCAAATATTCTAGTTTGTTATTTTAATCAGATTTTTATTTTGTACATACCTCGATAAAATTGCTTTAGATATCTTGTGCATTGTATTAGTAGAGAATTGGGATTTGTCAGATTCCACTTTTCGGACATTTTACAACTTAAAATTAATTTTCTTATGTTTGTTTCCTTTTAAGAGACCTAATTTAATAAAAGTTTAATTTAATAAATGCCTATTAACTCCAATTAAATAAAAAAAGTCAAAGTCAAAATACTTACGAATGAAATGACAGTTCGAGGTTATGCCACATCTTACTTATTTCCTTTTTTTACTTCTTATTACATAATAATTGCGCTAAAATCTCATCGTTATATTGTTCAAATAATTAGTCGATAACACAAATAAGGGTGCAAAACTCTATATATGCAAAGTAAATTAAATAAATGCCAAGAAATGAATCGCACACAAATAAACGCATTGCTTTTCTATGGGCGAGTGGTGGGAGGGAGCCGCCATCCAATCAAAATCGGGTATACCAAAAACTTCGGAAATGGGACTATGGACCTACCTTGTCTATTCGAAGTACCTTGGGGCATACAATTTCGTTTTATGTACCAAATTTTAGCAAATTCATGTATTTTCTTTTTAAAATGAAATAAAAAGCACTCTTAATAGTATGATTTTGTGAAAATATTACAGGTTGTAGAGGATGTATTTCACTCGAAATCACATGTACAATATCGTTGTTTTTTTTTCTGTATCTGTGATATCAACTGGGAAAAGGTAAGAATCAATTTTTAAATTCTCCTCACTTACCAAAAATGATTATGGTAATTTCACAACATTCCAAAAGTAAAAACTTCTCTCACCTGCAACAAACAGAAAAAAAAAAAAGAGATTAGAGATTTTATTTAAAATAATTACTTTCTCTTACCTATATTTATAAGTTAATTAACCCTAGAGCCAGGCCCGGTCACTCCGTTTTTTCTCAATAACTCTCAGAAAAAGCTTTCTTATAAATTTCAAGTTTTTAATATTCCTCCATTTATTCATAATAAATGTATTTTTAAAGGGTTTTTCAAAAAAAAAAAAAAATTTCTATGCCTTATTTTTTCTTGGAAGCATTTTACAAACACAAAGTCACAAGGAGGGCCTCCCAGGCCCTTGGGGTTTCTGGGTATTTAAAACACTTTAAATGACAACCTATTATGTATTATGTATTTAAATATTTGAAATTGTCATGTTCTTTTTTAAATAATAAAATAAATATTGTCAAATTCTTTATAAATTTTGAAAAAATCAAGAAAACTGTCAGTTTCATCTCGACTTTCGGATCTCAAAGCTTCTCTATATTTTTGAGATTGAATCTTCTGATAACATTCAAGAATGCTTTTACTTTCTCTTATCTATATATGTATATATATAGAAAGTATTGGATTCATGTCAAAAATTCAATGTCGGGATTTTGATGGATATACACGTTTTGAGGTTCCCTGAGTCCAAAAAAGTGGTTTTCGCTACATGATCTGTCTGTCTGTCTGTGTTCAATTTAAATCATGAAGGAATTGAGCTAGGAGGTTGAAATTTTATATTTAAGTTAAACACCCATCTGAGGCGTGAAAATAAGCTTTTTATCAAAAGTATTAGTATTTTACTGAAGAATTTTTTGAGTTTTTTTCGATTTTCTTTCCAACGATTTTGTTTAAAATTCAAAAATCAATTATTTTTTAGATGTTCTTTAAAATGTATATTCTCATTTCGCCATTAAAATCTTCTGAAGACCACTGTACTTCATAGGAAAGATAAGAGAAATGGTTGCCATGCCATACTTATAATCTTTACATCTTGAATTCTAATATATCGGCGGAAACTGAATATAGACCTATATATCGACACAAAAAATCTGGTGTGACAAGCACAGAACACAACTTTCTATTAGCAAGGGTTGTACCAATTTCTTTAATATAGGAGCCTATAACCACACAACAACAACAAAAATTAAAACGTTTCAAACTTAAGTTTAATTACATCTTCAGAGACTATCGTTCTCTCTCTCTCTCTCTTTATACAGGCTATTCTTATTAAACTAAAGAGATAAACTTTATTTTCTTTCATCCTTAAAGCAGCAGCTGTGAAAGAGATTTTATGATCCCGGTTAAAGTAAATTAAAGAAGGACAATGTTCGTAAAAAAAAATAAAAAAAAAAAGTAAACTCGAAACGTTTCAATGGAGATAATTACCTAACTTAATTTAGAATTGGGGATTATAATGTCAATAAGTATTTTTTTTTTCACATTCATCATCATGTAAAGCACAGTTACACATGTATTAGCATTTTACAAGATTTCTGTCTTGTCTGATCTTGTATGCCTTAGGTTTAAGTGTCATTTTGCTTGAATTTCTTTGGAACTTCTAAACTAAGAAATGCCAAAGCTTTTTCATTGATCATTGAACCCTATCCTATGCTTAATGACTTACTCTATTTAAAAAAAATGATACAAAAGAAAAAAAAAACTATTGTTAAATGAAAAAGAATTCAGATTGAATATTAATGGTTTTTAAAGTATATATATATTTATAATAACATAAATAATATACAGATATACACTTCTTAAGAAGACCTTTTCTAATCTACCTTAACGGTACTCTAATTTATTGAATATTTAATATAAAATATCTTATATCAAATATTCATTTTAAAGAGCATCTAAAAAATTATTGATTTATGAATTTTTAAACAAAATCGTTGGAACAAATTTTGAGAAAATCGAAAAAAGTACATCATTAAAGTACTAGTCAAGTGCCAGGGGGGTGCCACACAGACAGACCATGTCGCGAAAACCACTTTTTGGACTCAGGGGACCTCGAAACGTGTATATCCATCAAAATCTCGCATTGAATTTTTGACATGAATCCAATACTTTCTCACTATCTTTATTTACATAAGATAAGAGAAAGTAAAAAGAAAAGGCATTTAATTCTTCTTCTCATTAGTCTTATTAGCCTCCGACGAATGCCATTTAGCCAAACGTAAGGATTCTATCTATTCTCTTGTACGATTAAACCACAAAAGTTTCCCTTCAAAATTTTTAATTTTTTTTTTTAACAATGAAATAATCACATATTTACACATGCACATCGAAATATTTGTGAAAAATAGAACTTTAAATAAAAGATCAAGCAGCTATGTTTATTTCTTTATTATATTCCGAACCCTCAGGAACGTTTCGGTCGACTATGAAGATGATCGAATAGTCGGCCGAAAGGTCGTTGTGGGTTCGAATATAATATAGAAATAAACAGCTGCTTGGCCTTTTATTTATCCTGCTTTTATAAATTTCTTCTTTTATTTTTAAAATCCAAATTAAGATCGAATTATTTATAAAGTAAATTGAAGTTTTACATAATTTTAATGTATATCCCTAATTTCAGAATGAGTCTCGCTTCATTTTCCGAACGACGAGCTACTTCGGCCCAAGACCTCTCAAGTCCTGATTATCGACACAGGTTAACAGAACTGCAAAGACGAAACACACTCGTTCCTCCTCATCTTAAGAGTAGTTATCCTGCTGAAACACAGGCGCGAGATCCCAGCTTGTACGAAGAGCATGATATCAAGGTACCAAATGTCTAATTATTTAAAAAGTTAAATTTTAATTTTTAACAAGTAATGAAGAAGAAACCAAACTCACGATTTTGTAAATCTTGTTTCAATCATTCAACTTTATATACCAGGGTATATATATTTAACTCATAGCTTTGTTAGATTTATATATTTTATATATATATATATATAAGAGATTTTATCAAAAATCTGTTTTTGGTTCTCTTTGAAATGAATTGGATTTTTTTTCTTCTTCATTACTTCCTGACATATTCATTCAAATATTATTTTCATTTTTTAATCACTCTGATCTTTTTTGCTATGTGCTATCAAATCATCAGAAATGTCATTGTTTCAAAAATCATTTTAAAACATCAGCCATTATGACCTAATCCTTATTTTATAATAAAAACAACTAAAAAAGCATAGTATAAATTTTTCTATTTAAAAATTGAATTGTCTATATCATGTGATTTGTCCTGGCAATTGTCACAATACAAATTTTACAAATTTCTCTTTTTAGTTGTTTTTAGAATTAAGACTTGACCTTACAAACCTCAAAACTCTTACCTAACCTTTTCTTTGTTAGATTTTAAAATTATGTAAAATTAATCCTTATCCCTAATAATTTTTCTTAAATATTCTTAATTTTATAGAAACTTTCTTGTTATTGATAAAACAAGTGTTCTTTTAAAAAATATTATTTAGGGTGGCGAACCTACAATACCTAAAATTTCTCATGATTGTTGAATAATAATATATATAAATTTATTATCAAAGCTGATTGACTACAAAACAATATTAATTGAGGTCATTAATAAAGTGCAAATAAAAGCTTAGAATATTATCCGAAATATCTAGTCACAATCATTTTGATAATAAATGTTTTTTTTTCTGGAGAAATAAAATACAGTAATTTCTAAAATAACGCCTGAATCATTTCAGTGCAGGGTATACGATTGTACATTTTATTCAAATTTTATTTAATATCCCCCAACAATTCATTGGTGCCAATTATAAATCATTTCTGTTTTTTCTCCTGAAATCACTTTTTCCTGCAACCCGCATCAATTCTTACATTATCCAATACTCCCTCTGTCCGAAAATAAGAGTCCCATTTGACACAAAAATTTGTCCGAAAATTTTAATTTAACAGTTTTATTCTAGACTAAGGTTCAATGTTAGTAATTGAAGGATTCAAACAACTATAAACAAAGTTTATCAAAGAAAAAAACCCAATTTTTCAAATGGTACAGTGAGGGACAATATTAAGTCCCACCCACGCGTTTTCTACATGTGATTATTTTATTGTTTTTAAAAAAATATATATTTTTTAATGGAAACTTTAATGGTTCAAACTTAGAAAATTTCCGATAAAGATTTTCATTTTCTTTTATAAAAACAATGAAATAATCACAAGTAGAAAACGCATAGGTGGGACTTAAATATCCCTCACTGTACTCTTATTTTCGGTCAGAGAGAATATTTATTATTTTTTAGTCAATCAGCTCTCATAATGTTTATAATTTTATTAGCAAGTGTTAATTGCTAGCATATATTTCTGAGATTATTTGGTGGACTGTTATCTCCGATAATCTCCGATCGTCAACTATTCTTCCAATTACAGGCTGGAAGGTTTTCTCTAAAAGTTATAGAGAAAAAATACCAGCCTAACATTTATTTTGAGAGATTTGCAGCCAAGTTATCAAACCTATACGTATATGCCTATGTTTATTGAAATTTTATATATATATATATATCTTCAAATTAGACATTCCCCCTGCAAATTCTAGAAACTCTGTTCAAATTAGATTATTTATTAATTCACTCTACTTTTGGATTATTTATCTTATATTAAATTGAATGAATAATCTAATTCAGTCAGAAGAAATTGTGATGCAAGTTGTGACTGTAGATAGATATTTAGTAAAGGATGAATGGAGACAGAGACAGCCAAGAAAAATGCTCTGATTCCTTTCACCAATCAGCTGGAAATGTTTCTGTTTATTTATTATGTACCTTACACCGATTAATGAAATGAAGAATCAGAAGCGATTGGAGAAAGCATTCAGAGCATTTTTTCTTGGCTGACTACCCCCTCTCCTTTATTAAAGTAATAATCTTGTCAGTCTGTTTCTTTAAGGTGCGCGTCTCGGGGTGCTAATTTTGGGAGTTTCCAGCGGCCACAATTTTGAAGCTATCGACCTCAAATTTTTTTTAAATTAAAGCTATTTAAAATATCTACAACTTATAGAAGCCCTTTTTTTGTTTTTCGAAAAAATAAAATTTTTTTTTTAGATTAATCGCATTAAATAAAAGATATTTTTTAAAAATTCGCTCTATAACTTATAGATAATTAAATTAGTAATCATTGTGTTAAAAAATAATTAATTTTTTACCCTTAATTAATTAGCTGGAAACTTTCAAATGAAATGGAATAAATTCCTATGGGAAAACTAACGCCATCTCTTGCCGCCTAGAGTAACCTCAGTAGTCAATCGTGCCCTAACGGTTTTTCGAGACGCGCACCTTAAAATCTCTCAGGGTTAAAAGAAAAAAAAAGGTTTGCCACCTTTTAAAAATTTATAATATTGATATACATATAAGAAAACAAAAAACTTTTATGACGAAACCTACAGCATGGTTTTAACGACTGCGACGTGTTCGACTCAAACAGTACGAGCGCCCATGTGCCCCTTCTGGCAGCCGACAAGCCCAAAAAACGCGAGCGAGGACAGGTTGGACCCTCTCATTTCTCATTCATACTTTATCGCATGAACTCATTTAAATATAGGAAAACAAAATTTATTTGAAAGTCAACTTCTCACAATAGAAGAGCAGTTTAGAAACATGAATTTGGTCCACTAGAGAACTCGATTATTCTAAAATTAAATAATTCAAAAACAAAGGTCGATTTAAGAAGAAGATGAAAGATGAAAATATCTTAGAGTTTAGGAATTTAAATTTTCAAAATAAGCATACCTTTTGTTTCAATTAATGTACAAAATAGCTGTGTAGAATTCAATAAATAATCGAAGATGAATGCAGCCAGTTAGCAAGCTTCTTTTATTAAATCAAACTCCTTTGTTACAAGACGTTTCAGCCAATTTTATTGTGCTATCTTCAGTTGCATAAACTAAACAAAAAATTATTTACATTGATGTTAATTAACGTAAATTAAATATTCGATTAAAAAAATATATATATATATTTTACATTATTCTGACTTACAGTTTTTTAGAAAGTCGATTAACAACTCTATTTTCAAAAAACTAAGTCTTAATAATGTTAAATATTTTTTATTTTTTAAATCGAATATTTAGTTAATTAACATCGATGTAAATAATTTTTTCTTTAGCTTATGCAACTGATGGCACAATAAAATTGGCCGAAATGTCTTGTAACAAAGGAGTTAGATTTAATAATAGAGGCTTCCTACCTGGCTGCATTCTTCATTTCTATTATTACCTTTTGTTTCGGTCTTTGTTTTTGACTTATTTTATTTTAAAATCAGCAAATCCTTTGGAGACCCTCATCTATTACAGATTATTTATATAAATAGTTTATTTAAGGGTTTTTTCATCCATTAATTCTTTTGGTTTATAAGATTTTTCAGTTTGGCCCAAATTCCTGTTATTTAAAAAAAAATGGAGAAGAATCAGAATTCTAGTATTATTAGCATTTTTGATTCATTGTTCCAGATAAAATAACACATGTATCTTTTATAAATTTAAGAAAGATTTAACACAAATTCATTTATTGTTGTTCAAGCAATTGTTAAATAATTTTTAAATTTTTAAAAAGCGCATACTTTGAAACGAAACTTGAGGGCGAAAATTGTCTCAATCGTAGAGCCTTAAATAAGGACAATTTTAATTTAAGAAATTTATAATATACAAAATTTAACTTTTTTTTTAACCAATTATCAGGTCTATTCTCTAAAAACACGTTAAAATTTAACATCATAAATTGGGTGTTAAAAGGTAGAGTAATAACATCAACTTTAAAAAATGCTATTCTCTAACCCAAGTTTTAACAGCGACGTTAATTAACATTTTACTTTTTAGCAACAGGTGTTAACGGTCCATATTAAGATAGCTATGTTTTCTGCTTGTTCGTGTTTTTACACCCCTCGATAATCTCTCGCGAATGCGCATTACTAACTTGATTTGTTATTATCAATCTAGTAGGCCTATCTGACACACCAGCGTTAAAAAATCAAATTTTAACAGCGACGTTAACATGTTGCTTTTATCTCAAAGCTGTCAAAATCATAACCTTACTTATTGGATAAAGACGCCATTTTGATGCATTAAATACGGCCTTAAAATATTAAAGACACGTCCTGGACATGACATTAATTTTTAACACTAATGACTAAATGTTAATTAACACTGTCGTTAAAATTTTTGCTAACAGAATAGCAATTTGATGCAAGGAGGTGTTAAAATGAATTAACGCTGATTTCAGATGTTAAAAGTTAAACGTTTTTGTTTAGAGAATAGACCTGTATAATAAATCAAAAATTATTACATTAAATTTTTAATCAAACAAAAAAAAAATCGGTAAAACATCTAATAAGAGTTGGGATAATTTAAATTTATTTCCATCTATGGTTCATTGACTAACAATTTTCAAAAAAAAAAATAAAAAATAACTAACCACAATTAAAATCTGGACTAGATATAAATTAACATATTTATTTTCTAGTCGCTGATTTTTTTTCTTTTAATTTTTTTTCTATTTATTTCTCATAATGAATCAAAAATAAATTAACTTTAATTTTCAGACCTCATATACCAAACCAGGCCCCCCCACTCCGGGCAAGAATGTGGGCACCCGACATTCTTTACAGGTGAGCTAGGAAAATGCAGAAAAAAAAAAAATTCGCTTAATTTTGCTAACAACAAACGCGCTTGCTAGATGGAATGGGTCGTGGAAGTTCGGGGTTCCTAACAGCTTTGCATACTATTTATAATATAGAAATAAATTTATTTTAGAAAAATATCATTTTTTTTAAACACTTAGTTTAAAGAAAAAGATGCTGAATTCACAAAGAAACTATCAACGAGATGAATAAATAAATACAATTTGCGATTTGCTTAGCTTTGGTGATTGCTCTTCTTATTTCTAAAAAATAAATTTTTATTACCTTTATGCAGTGAAGAACTGAGATAGATGTTGGTAGTTAAATAATAATTTTAAAAAACGGTCGATTTTTGTTGCAGGTTTATTTTGGGCTGAGCGACTGTGCTAGCATTCAGTTTAGATGGTTATAATCCATCATCTTCAGTCCTGGTGGATTATATATATATATATATATAACCATCGAAACTGAATGCTAGCACAGTCGCTCAGCCCAAAATAAACCTGCAACAAAAATCTATCCGCTTTTTAAATTATTATTTAACTACCACCAATGCCTCAGTTTTTCACAACAAATTATTTTCACAATTTCTTGCTGGCCAAATGGTGCAAACGCGCAGGGCCATTGTTGAAAATAATAATAATACTTTCACAATTTATAATTAAAATCATAATTGCATGTGCAAATCCAATAAAAATTTAATATTAATATTCAACAAATTATTCAATTCGAATGTGAAATTATTTATCAAAATTGTGTATTTTGATTTTTAACTAAACCCGTACACCAAAGAGAAAATCATTTATTTAATAATAATAAAAATAATATTATTTCAAATAAATCTCTATATAATAAGATAGAATCTAGACAATAAAAAAAAATTTATTTTAGAGTATTGAAATTATACATTAGGTTATCTTTATATATATAATTCTTCTGTACGTGTGTATGTGACTGAACTCCTCCTAAACGACTGAACCAATTATGATGAAATTTTCTGTGTATGTTTGTGAGAGTCCGGACAGGTTTTGTTTCACAAATAACAATAAGTTAATGAGTAATTAACCGTTAAAATAAGAAAAAAATAAAAATTTGGAGAAATAGTTGCCATGGTAACAAAATATAAATATTTACCCATGTTTACGATTTTTTTATTTATTTACATTTTGAATTGTAATAAAATATCGGGGTTAATTTATTGTTTGTGTACCGGGAGAGTCCCGGGAAGGATATGATTCACAAAAAATCTTAAGTTCATGAATAATTAACCGTTAAAACAAACTCTATATATATATAAAAATGAAAAGGGAAGGCGAGCAAGGGGGTCAGGGGCTAGGAAAGCCCCGCAAGGCGGGGCTTTGCGTCTATGTTTAATAAAATAATTTGATTTTCGGTTTTACTTATGATTTATTTGTAAAAATTATTATTATTATTTTACAAATAAACCACAGTTAAAACAAAAATCAAAT
Organism: Euborellia annulipes; assembly: GCA_023213315.1. NCBI lineage: Eukaryota > Metazoa > Arthropoda > Insecta > Dermaptera > Anisolabididae > Euborellia > Euborellia annulipes. The sequence continues at coordinate 17,675 of JAKCPI010015492.1, forward strand.
TTTTTTATTAATGATAACCACTCTAAAAGCGTAAACTCCAAAATTAGGTTATGTGTTTCAAAATTTTTTTATGTATTTCAACACATTCAGGTCTATTCTCTAAAAACATACGTTAAAATTTAACATCTAAAATTGGATTATAAAAATTAAATTAATAACATCAGCGTTAAAAAATGCTATTCTCTAAACCAAGTTGCTATTATCTCAAAGCTGTTAAAATCATAACCTTACTTTTTGTTTAAAGACGCCATTTTTATTCATTAAATACGGCGTTAAATTATTAAAGGCACCTCTAGATATGATTTTAATTTTTAACACTATTAACTAAATGTTAAAGCTTTGGCTTTGCTTATAGAATAGCAATTTAAGACAAGGAGATGTTAAAATGAATTAACGTTGATTTCAGATGTTAAAAGTTAACGTTTTTGCTTATAGAATAGACCTTTTTATGTGAAGTTATACAAGACGAATTTATATATAATATATTTCGTATAAAATCATTTTGAAACACAGTGTATAATTTCAATGCTCTATTTCATCTAGTGCCTACGGTCGACAATATCAATTTAATAATTTTAATTATTGTATTTTTTAAATTCAAACCTCTTCGGATGTTTCTTTGTGAATTGAATAATTATATTAATAGTATAAAATCCGAATTAATTTTTATATTCTGTTGATTCAGGGGTCAGAAATTTCTCCTCGGCAGGTTCTTCGTGAACATAACGAATCAAGCACAAGCCAAATAAAAAAACCAACGCCAAGTCGAATTCGGGCATTTTTTGCCTCAAGACGAGACGAGGTCCGTAAAAGCACCCTAAATAATCATATTAAATCATCATCAATTTTTTAATATTATTAAGCACTTGCTTTTTTTTTGTTGATTAATCAATTAAATATTATCTATATTAGCACATTATTCTTCTATGCTTTTCTATTAACGTTCCTGCAGGAACCTTTCATGCCTAACATATCAGTGCTTTTCAACTTTCTTCATACAACGATCAGAAGTTATTGGCCTTCCTGGATGATACCTCTTTTTGCGTCAGGTAATTTTATTCTTTTTTGATGTCTTATCTAAAAAATAAAATTAGAAAGGTCATCCTCCAGGAGGTTTATATTTGAAAAATTTCTTCCTTTCTCTCACTCTCTCACTCTCTCCTAATCAAAATCCTAGTGATATGGAAATTTTATCCTTTTTTTTTCTTTCCACAAATGGCTGAATTAATAAAATATTATTTACAGATATTGTCACTGGTCTTGTAAAAATGGAAATTTTGTATGCAAAAAAGATCATTGTTTTGTATTTTCACTTATAAAGTGATTAATTCATTTATTAATCAATTCAAAATTATTATTTCAGAATTTGAAAACAAATCGAGGTGGTCGCCGTCCTTAAAATTTTCTAATAAACAACCATTGCTTCACCCAAAAGGTGATATTTTCGTTTTTTTTTTTCATGTAGAATAGTACAGTGAGCGCCAAAGTCCCACCCATGCGTTTTATACATGTGATTATTTCATTGTTTTTATAAAAGAAAATGAAAATCTTTATTGGAAATTTCCTAGGTTTGAACCATGAAAGTTTCCATTTAAAAATATGTAATATTTTTTTAAAAACAATAAAATAATCACACGTAGAAAACGCTTGGGTGGGACTTAATAATTAATATTGTCCCTCACTGTATATTTATCTTTTTGTTATGATACTACTACCGTAGATGGGTCAAAAACGTGTGTCTTCGCAAGATCTAATATCTACGAAGCGATCCAGTCAAAAAACTGGATTACCATTCACCCCCTAATTTTTTTTAAGAGAGAGTTTGAGAGTTTCTTTTACGCTTTTCTATAATTTCCGCATTATTATTATTTTTTTTAAGATTTAGGCTGGACGCACATCGATTGAGCAAAAATGTTCAAAGACAAAACATTTTTGACGAATCGTGCTTAAAACGGTTTTTTTTTTAAATGCTTTTAATATGGGTCAACGCACATCGATTAAGCAAAAAAAAAAAACAATTGAGCATGATTCGACTTCATCGAGCAATTTCTTTTTTTATTATTGAGGAAAATGTTTTGTCATTGAGTATTTTTGCTCGCAAATCAAATTTCAAGTTTAGTTTATGGGTATCCTTAATATATATATTTGAAAAATTTCAGGGGGAGGGAGCTGCCCCCCCCCCCTTCATTTATAAAATTTTGTAGTATGGCAAAACATTTTGCTTAATCGGTGTGCGTGAGCAAAATGTTTTGTCTTTGAGCATTTTTGCTCAAATTTCAAGTTAAGTTATGGAAACCCTGAATATATATAATATATATATAGATTTGAAAAATTTCGGGGGAGAGGGATACGTCCCCTCCCCCCTTCATTTATAAAATTTTGGAGTGTATTGCTCAATGTCAAAACATTTTGCTTAATCGGTCTGCTTTGAGCATTGAGAAAAATATTTTGCTCTTGAACAAAACGTTTTGTCTAAGAGCGTTTTTGCTCAATCTGTGTGCGTCCAGTCTTATCGGTATCTGAGGCTTTAAATAATTTTAAATTATATTATTTCCTTTTCGTACCATAGCTATAAGATTATTTAAATAAGGTGGAAAAGAAGGAATTACCCTACTATATAGGTATATATTAGAGTGGTCGTTAAAAATTAAATTTCTTGTGGCGTCCCCTAAAAAGCTTTCTTTTGATGAAAAAACACTAGGAAAATTTTTTATAATTTTTTGGGTATAATCAATAATCAATGATTATACCCAAAAATTAACTTAAATCGTCTTGAGGCACGTGTTGTCTTGACATAAAAAAATTATAAAAAAATTTTCCTAGTGTTTTTTCATCAAAAGAAAGCTTTTTAGGGGGCGCCGCAAGAAATTTAATTTTTAACGACCACTCTAGTATATATATAATAAATATTTGCGAATGCTGAGATGATAAGAAATGGAGAAGTAAAAAACCAGCAATTACAAAAACTCCCCCTGACCTCCTTTTATTTAGAAGTACATAAAGTTCAACATCATTAGTGCCATTGAAGGTGGGCTTTGCCAAAAAATAAAAATGTTGCATAACTCATAAATTTCGCGTTAGCTGGTGCCTTGATAAGTATTTATATAGTTTTTAATTGTTAGACCAACCACCTTCAATATATCCTCACGGGACTGTGTCCGAAATATCTGCCAAATAAAAGAACGTCAGATGAAGCGATTGGAATTGTTTTTTTTTTTTTTTTTTAATAATTAATTTAATTTTCGATTTCAGAACACCCCTGCGACTCCGAAGACCAAGAGGCAACCGTTTTGGAAACACAAGAATTAAATTTAAATGAGATTGATTAATTTTTATAATTTGGCTTTAAAACAAATCAGAAAAAAAAAGTATTTATTTATTTATTTAAAAAAAAAAAAAAAAGAAAACCAACTATTTTTATAAAGAAATAAAAAAAGTATTATTGAAATATTTACGTATTTTTATATTTTTATATATATTTTATTAGGTAGTATTATAACTTTTGCATATGTATATATAAAATAATTTAAATGCACATAATTTATAGCTAATTGTAAAGATTTTTCTAACAAATGTTAAATATTTAAAAAAAAATGCATAACTTTTAATTATTAAGATTTGAAATATATAATTAATTAGAAATTTTTTTTTTTAATCTCCATTAATCGATCCTATAGCATTTTTCCATTTCCTAACTCTCGGGTTAGGGGCGATTAGAGGGGTGGAGGGGGGTCACCACCACGTTTGCTAGGCTTAGCTTGGCTTAACTCAAAAATTGAATTTTCCAAGTTCACGTAGTCCAGTGGCGTAGCGAGCTTAACTCGCGCCCGGGGCACAATACCTTTTTAGCGCCCCCCCCCCCATTCGAAAACCATATAATATTATATGTAAAATATACAAAATTATTATATTTCACTGGCACTATATTTAAAATATATTTTCCAGAAATGAATTATAATAATAAATTATCCAGAAATTTTTTGTTTTGCGGACCATTTGGCGCCCCTTTGTGAGTAGCGCCCGGGGCATGATGACCCCCCTTGCTCCCCCTCGCTACGCCACTGACGTAGTCTCAAGTGTCGTTTTGATTTTTAGAAAAAATTCATATTTTAATCTTAATCTTATAGACTTTTGAGTAAAATTGAAATATTTGTTTGTTTATTATAATGATAGCCTTTCGATTACCAAAAGGAGAAAATTGTGTGCCGTGCGGTCAATCACACCAGATTTTATTATATACTTATGAGATCATAAATATAGGTTTTTAATTTATATAATCCTATTTGAATCCATAAAAATTTAGGAGAAAATATAGAAATTTTTTTAGATGTAATTAGGCATTAAAAATAAAATAAGAATAATAAATTTAAAAATTATTTTATTGGTAATCGAAAGTTGTTGTTTCACAGATTTTTGTGATGTATTTAGTTCGGAGTAGGGAATATTTGAATTAGATGTAAAATTTATAAGTATGGGAAAATATTTATATTTTGTTACATGGCACCATTTCTCCTATCTTTCCTATGAAGCACAAGAGTAAAGGTGTTCAAACAATTTTGAGGGCAAAACGAGAATATACATTTGAAAGAGCATCTAAAAAATAATTGATTTTTGAATTTTAATCAAAATCGTTAGAGCGAATTTTGAGAAAATCGAAAAAACTGAAAAGTACATCAGTAAAGCACTAGTACTCTTTGGGATTTTGATTAAAAGCTTATTTTCCGGTCCCGGGGGTGTTTAATTAAATATAAAATTTCAGCCTCATAGCTCAATTCCTTCATGTTAAAATTGAACACACACACACACACACACCCACCCACCCACCCACCCACCCACACACACACACACACACACAGAAGAATGTCGGAAAACATTTTTGGATTCAGGGGACCTCAAAAGTGAAGATCCATCAAAATCTCGAATCGAATTTTTGAATGAACAATTTTCTCTCTATATATATATTAATATATAATAGGTGAGAAAGTAAAAATGTCACATAATATTGTTTAAAATATAAAATTAACTAGGCTTGTAAATAACGAATAAAAATAAATCTAATAATAGAAATCAAATATAAATCTCTGAAGATGAACAAATCGAACGACACTCAAACCAACAACACATGAATGGGCGAGAAAGAGATAAAGTAGAGCGCTACTTTTGCACAGCGAGAAAGAGATCGAAAACACCATAGTTGTATTCATTGACTCCTATCCCCACACTTTCATATGCAGAGGGTTCTAGAATCATCTCCATCAATTTTGATGAAAAAAAATTATCTATTTACTCACACTCATGTTAAATTATCTTTTTAATTTGATATTTTTTTATTTTGGATACAGATGAGAATACTTATAAAACGAAAAAAAGCATATTCAAAATAATTAATAGGCTAATAAAATAATTTTCATTCTATATTTAATTCATTCTTTTTACGATTATGTAATAAAAAATGAAAAGGATTAAAAAGGAAAATAAATACCTAGGAAAGTGAAGAGAAGGTTGGAGGTCGGCGTGTTTAAACTGGAAATAATCGTGTAGAAAAGACATCGTGGATGAGTTGTCGAGGTTGCATCCTTGGGTGCTTGTTAATCAGGCGGGAGCGGAGAGAGGATTTCATTTGGAAGCTTCTTCACTGACCGTGGAGCTCATACTGAAGGTGGCGACGCCGGCAACTAGTGGGGAACAAACGAAACAATAGTATCACGCGACATCAATGCTGCTCTGCTATTGGTCAAATAATCCAAGGCATTATTTGAAAAAAAAAATCTGGTGTGACTGACCGCACAGCATAGAACTTTTCCCATGGCCCCCCCCAGCCAAATTCTCTAGTTACGCCCATGGTAGACTTCAAACAATTTTGAAAGCAAAATGAGAACAGCATCAAAAAAATAATTGATTTTTGAATTTTAAGAGAAAGTAAAAATTAATATGTCAAAATAAATTTGGAAAATCGATTTCAGAACGTTTTGAGACTAAAATTTCATTGTTTTTGCTTGAATATTTTATATACCAAGTTATTCAATCAATATCAAGGCCTAAATGTGTTTATTTAATTAAAAAACAATAAATTAGGATAATCAGAAAATGAAGGCGGCAGTTAAAATTTGTAGATGTAAAAGGCAATTAATAAACCCCCATTTTATGTGGTCGTAGTTAAATAAAAAAATGTCTATAGCTTTATAATTGATTGAAAAGACCAGTTTTGCATTTTTCCACAAATCCAACGACAAATAAGAGAGATAGAGAGATTTTTTGAAAAGCGAATCTGCGCGTGAAGAAAAGCCTAGACGAGAGTGAAGCGAGGCTCCCTGGCTGCACTCTGGGCGCCGATCGAATTAGAAAAAACAAATTGATGCTCTCCCAGCATTTGAAATTATTGACAAATTGATTGATTTCATCTTTTTATGCTTTTATAAAATTTTATTCGAAACTTTATTTAACTATAAGAATAAAAGACTGCATTTTTATCTATAAAGAATTCAATCCTTTGAGAAAAAATAAAATTTCAAAATATTTTGTCTTCAATCAAAGAGATGCTTATTTATCATAAATACACGTATATTAAATAATAAAATACATCCCTTTAGACCTTTAGTTAAGTGCTTGTTAAACTTTTTGAGTAGCGGCTCCGTTGGGAACCAAATAAATATCTCACGGACCCCCCTATTTTTTTTTTACATTCTCTTGCCTATGTGTGTTCAATTTTAAGCATGAAGGAATTGAGCTAGGAGGGTGAAATTTTATATTTAAGTTAGACACCCCCATGAGGCGTGGAAATAAGCTTTTAATCAAAATCAGCCAAAAAGTACTAGTAATTTACTGATGTACTTTTTCAGTTTTTTTCGATTTTCCCAAAATTCGCTCTATTTTTTTTTTTTGTAATTAATAAATCAATTATTTTTTAGATGCTCTTTAAAATGTATATTCTCATTTTGCCGTTGAAATCTTCTGAAGACCACTTTACTCTTGTTCTTCATAGGAAAGATAGGTGAAATGGTTGCCATGGTAACAGAATTTAAATCTTTTACTTTTTAGATTAAAATTCATATAAATCAATTATTATTTAGATGCCCTTTTAAAAAGTACATCAGTAATATTTTGTGAAAATTGTTTGAAGGCAATGCCCCCCTGCCTCGCCCTGGCTACGCCCATGTTAAGCCATTTTTTCTCCTTGTAGGGACTCAGCTGCTTCTACACTTAGATATTATTAGGATTGCCCCTGCAGTGGCATTCCCTCCCCCCCCCCCCCCCCGCCCAAGGGCTCTGATTTTTATAAAATTTTATATTATTCTTTAAATAAAATATTTCAAAATATATCTAAGAGTATATAAACTGTACAAAATTAAATATCTTTTGGCCAAATTTGAGTTCCTATTTTTAAGTAAATTTTAAGAAAAAAAAAAATGTTTGCCCCGCCAAGAAAAAGTTTAAATGACGCCTGGTCAGACGAGATTTTTTGTGTCAAGATATATTTAGTTTTTCATAGCACCGTATTTTCAAACTTGTCCACTTGCATTTTATAAGTAAAAAGTGTATTGGATTAAAGCATTGAGATTTATTCACCCAAAAAGAAAGAGAGGGAAGATCATGAGTGCAAGTGAGAAAGAGATAGTCACTTAAAGAAGCTAACTTTCTCCTTGTCATCGTCTAAAAATAAAACCCGATTATGACGTCACCCATTCTAAGAAACAATTATATCGAGCAAAAAATAATAATAAAAAAAAAGCAATAAAATTATTTTCTATTTTTATTATATTCATCAAATTAATAAATAAAAAAAAAAAAAAAAAAAAAAAACTGAATTACATCAGCAAAGTGTACTTCAAACAATTAACACAAAATATTACTGATGTACTTTTTAAAAGAGCATCTAAATAATAATTGAATGAATTAGAAAAAGTACATCAGCATGGGCGTAACTAGAGAATTTGGCTGGGGGGGCATGGGACCAGCCATCCTCGCTGGGGGGACATGGGCGTAACTAGGGGGGGGTGCTGGGGGGCCTAGCCCCCAGAAAGCCCCTTGCCCCAAGAAAAATAGAGAAAATATGGGGCTTTCCAGGCCCCCCGGAGGATAGCTGGTCCCATGCCCCCCCCCCCCCCCCAGCCAAATTCTCTAGTTACGCCCATGGTGGTCTTTTTTTTTTTTTTTTTAAACATTCACACTTTTTTCTTCACATTCACACTCACACACACATTCACACAGTCTTTTCGGCAACTCAGGCCATTTAAGACTTTAGTCGATAACTGTTGGTAATATATATTATCTATTGTGGGTTGAGGCATTTCTATTTAAGCCATCTGGTATCCAAATGGCTTAAATAAAATCATCGGACTGCCTGGGCCCGAACCCGCGACGTTTGGTATAGGAGGTAGGCACGCTACCTACTACGCCACACCCGGGGGCGCCCATGGTGGTCTTCAAACAATTTTGAAAGCAAAATGAGAACAGCATCAAAAAAATAATTGATTTTTGAATTTTAAGAGAAAGTAAAAATTAAGTAAAATAGAGGGGGGGCAAACAGCCTCGTCTTGCCTTCGGAGGTTGTATGTTAATATTATCATTTGTCGCTGTATGCTTGCGCGGTAGTGAGGGGTATCAGCGGGGGGGGGGGGGGGGGGCGCCCTTCCACTACAAATATGTCAAAATAAATTTTGAAAATCGATTTTTAATCATTTCAGAACGTTTTGAGACTAAAATTTCATTGTTTTTGCTTGAATATTTTATATACTAAGTTATTCAATCAATATCAAGGCCTAAATGTGTTTATTTAATTAAAAAACAATAAATTAGGATAATCAGAAAATGAAGGCGGCAGTTAAAATTTGTAGATGTAAAAGGCAATTAATAAACCCCCATTTTATGTGGTCGTAGTTAAATAAAAAAATGTCTATAGCTTTATAATTGATTGAAAAGACCAGTTTTGCATTTTTCCACGAATCCAACGACAAATAAGAGAGATAGAGAGATTTTTTGAAAAGCGAATCTGCGCGTGAAGAAAAGCCTAGACGAGAGTGAAGCGAGGCTCCCTGGCTGCACTCTGGGCGCCGATCGAATTAGAAAAAACAAATTGATGCTCTCCCATCATTTGAAATTATTGCCTAATTGATTGATTTCATCTTTTTATGCTTTTATAAAATTTTATTCGAAATATGTGTGTTCAATTTTAAGCACGAAGGAATTGAGCTTACACTGTTAGGAGGGTGAAATTTTATATATAAGTTAGACACCCCCCTGAGGCGTGGAAATAAGTTTTTAATCAAAATCAGCCAAAAAGTACTAGTACTTTACTGATGTACTTTTTCAGTTTTTTTTTCGATTTTCTCAAAATTCGCTCTAACGATTTTTTTTTTTTTTAATTAATAAAACAATTATTTTTTAGATGCTCTTTAAAATGTATATTCTCATTTTGGCGTTGAAATCTTCTGAAGACCACTTTACTCTTGTTCTTCATAGGAAAGATAAGAGTAAATATCATTTATTTGGCAATATTCTCTGACTGCTCAATCAATTTTTTTTCTCGTTCAATTTTTATAATTCTTCCAAATGTCCAAAAAAAAAAAAAAAAAAATTTGACTTAAAAGCTGTTAAATTATTATTTTTAAAATATGGGGAATGACTTCCTCTAGACTTTCTCGTATATTCTTTTGGAATTACGTCTGGGTGTGTGTGTGAACACGATTGCTTAAAACCCAAAGCAGCTAGATGGATGAAATTTGGTATATGCTCCTTACACTAAAATTGGAGATTTCTATCAACTTTTGGAGTAAATACGTCACTTGGAAGTAGTACTTTACCTAATAAGTTTTTTCAGAAATTCGAAATTTTCAATTTTTTTATCATATTGTGATAAATTACTCTATTTTAAAAAGTTTTTATTCTTTGACATTTTTCCGAAAACTGAATAGTTAGTTATCGAAGGTAATTTTTTTAATTGTTTGATATTTTTTTTTTTAATTTGTTGAGTATAAAAAAAAAAATAACTTTTTAAAATTTAATAGCTTCTAAGAATAGGCAGAAAAAAATCGAGGAAATTCAGGTTAAGCAAGGCTAAGAACTGCTGGACCGTGGATAGGTGACCCGCTGAGTGTTGAGTCTCTCACCTGCTGGAAGCCATTTTATTTAATTTTCCAAAAGTCAAATGATCTTAGAGGCCGAAATATAAATTGAAAATACAATTAACTTTAACACCCGTCTCAGGAAGAAAAATAAATAAATCCCACCTCAATAATCAATCAAAAGTTAGAATGTATTCATTTCCTTTATTAAAATAATTTTTTCATATTCATTTTTTTAAATGATTTAATTTGTTTTTTTCTTCTAATTTGATGAATATAAAAAAAAATAATAATTTTATTTTTATTTCTGTCTTTTATAGCTTCTAAGAAAAGATGATGTCACGCGTATTGTTTGGAATCCGGTTCGTGTGCACCAAGGACGGAGACGCATCTTTAAGCGACTCTCTCCGTCTCACTCGCACTCATTACCTTCGCTCTCTTATTACTCAAATTTCATTCCAAAGCCTCTTATAGACCAAAATATTTGAATTTTTGCTTTTTAGAGGAGGGGGGCGCCTTTTAGGCCCCCTCCCCCTTTAGGTTGTCCCTTCCGTGATATTTATACTAATTTTATGAAATTTGTTTGATTAAATTATAAGATTAATTTCATTTTAACAAAAGGGTTTATGGAATTGACACCAGGTGGCAGCACTTGCCGGCGGTGCCTTGTAATTATGCGCAAGGAAATATAAGCCATATAAGGAACTTGAAATAAAAGAAGTATTAAAAAATTTTTAATATTTCACATATGATATATCATTTTTCATTAATTTTTATGCTGATTAATAATTTATAATGAAAATTTCAATTGCATGGATAGTTTTCAAATAATTCAATAGGCAAACGTCAGATTGTTTATGCCTTAATGTAATTAAACCAAAAACTCTATCAAACATATGATCCATGTCATTAATTCTTGAATTCCCCCTGATTCCAGAGAACTAAAGCCCTTTTAATTATATGATCTAATTTGGGAGTTATTGGCGATCAAAGTTAAGTCTATTTTCGACCTTAATGACATCCACGCTCAATTCTATATATCGAAAAAGCTTATTTAGCATTGTCTGATTAAAACCAAATTTTTTACCAGAGATTTATAATTAAAAAATGAGTTTTTTCTAAAGTTTCATTGAGATTGGTAAAGAAATAAATAAAATATTGAGTATTTTGTAAATTGAGTTTTAGAATTTGGGATCTCAGATGGAAGCCTAGAGCCGGTTCATAGACGGCTCTCTTTACCTAACCGGGATCCCAAATTCTAAAACTCAATTTACAAAATAGTCAATATTTTATTTATTTCTTTACCAATCTCAATGAAACTTTTAGAAAAAACTCATTTTTTAATTATAAATCTCTGGTAAAAATTTGGTTTTTAATCAGACAATGCTAAATAAGCTTTTTCGATATATAGAATTGAGCGTTGATGTCATTAAGTCGAAAATAGACTTAACTTTGATCGCCAATAACTCCCAAATTAGATCATATAATTAAAAGGGCTTTAGTTCTCTGGAATCAGGGGAATTCAAGAATTAATGACATGTATCATATGTTAGATAGAGTTTTTGGTTTAATTACATCAAGGCATAAACAATCTGACGTTTGCCCATTGAATTATTTGGAAAACTATGCATTCTATTGACTTGATTATAAATTATTAATCGGCATAAAAAGTAATGAAAAATGATATATCATATGTGGATTATTAAAATTTTTTTAATACATCTTTTTTATTTCATGTTCCTTATATGGCTTATTTTTCCTTAATATAATTAAGTAATTAGTGGCTTAAGTGGTTAATTCGTCCTCAAGCAATCTATATTTTTTTCCCATTCTCACGTAACCAAACTTCGCGAGTTCAAATCCACCTCCTGCACTTTTTTTTATTCTTAACTGTTTTTTTATACATCATGTGAGGGGGGGGCTGACTGATCTATATTATCTATGCTCCCTAAATACACATTTTGTAAAGTATATAAAATGATATTTCGAATTCTAAATTACCCCCTCCCCTGAATAAGCAAATTTCCGCCTCCCTCTCCCTCCAAGTTGTGAGCTGCACGAGGTTTTTATTTATCACCAATATAATCAGTGAGGCGCTACAGTAGAGGGGGGCTGATATAATCGTCGGAGGCCATTTCCCCTCTCCCCCACGCCTCACTGATTAAAATTTTGGTAAATAAAAACCTCGTGCAGTTCACAACTAGGTCGGTCCCCTTTGTTTTACGCCACCATCCCAGTTGCGCCCGTGGCGCCTGTTTTGCCACGCCCTCGTTACGGCCCTGTATTATATTAAAATACTCAGACAGCTTGAAATATTGTAGCAATATTGCAAATCTTGCATATATTGGCAATATTGCAGCGGCAATATTTCAAGCTAACCTTACAGGAAATATTGCAGCAACATTACTGCAATATTCCTAAGTCCGCCTCTTTGTAACTTGCAGGAATATTGCGGCAATGTTGCTGTTTGAACTGAAATATTGTGCAAGATTGTCAATATTGCTGCAATATTCAAGCTGTCTGGGTAGAGATATAAAGGTTTGAATATAACATTTTTTAATGTATTTGGACTATAGAACCAGGGCCGGATCTAGGGGGGGGCAGTGGGGGGCATGTGCCCCGGGGGCAGATATCAGGGAGCGGTAGTTAAAGAAAGATTTACTTAAAAAAAAAAAAAAGGTAAAATTATATGCATTTTGTATAGAAAATTTTAGGGAGGGGACGGCAAATAAAATTCCCCCCCCCCTAAAAATCTCCTAGTTCTGGCTCTGTATAGACCAGTGGTTCCCAACCTTTTTGATGTGGGGCCCACTTTTTCCGTTAAAAAAACGCTGAGGCCCAGTATATATATATATGTCGTAGACAGATCGTGAAATTAGACAGTTCATGAACTGTCTAGACATTTCATGAACTGCAGCCAGATCGTGTAATGGTCAAACAGTTACATGATCTGGCTAAAAATTTAGACAGTTCATGAAATGCAATTGGGCCTTAGACAGATCGTGTAATGCTCGAGAATTACATGAAATGTCTAAATTTTTTAGGCAGTTCATGAACTGCCTAACAGCAGTTTTGCCGATCGTGTACTGTTTGTAATTTAATGCAATAAATCTAAAAAAAAAAATTTTATTTTTTCGAAAATCAAAAAAAGGGCTTCTATAAGTTGTAGACATTTTAAATAGCTTTAATTTAAAAAAAATTGAGGTAGATAGCTTCAAATTTGTGGCCGCTGGAATCTCCCAAAATTAGAACCCCGAGACGCGCACCTTAACTCAAGATTTACAAAGTGAGGAAGATTTGGAAAATTTAGTAATCGATAATAATAATAATATTGAAAAAAATTGACTTTTTTCGAGATCTTTATTTGCTTTACAAACAGTACACGATCGGCAAAACTGCTGTTAGGCAGTTCATGAACTACCTAAAAAATTTAGACATTTCATGTAATTCTCGAGCATTACACGATCTGTCTAAGGCCCAATTGCATTTCATGAACTGTCTAAAATTTTTAGCCAGATCATGTAACTGTTTGACCATTACACGATCTGGCTGCAGTTCATGAAATGTCTAGACAGTTCATGAACTGTCTAATTTCACGATCTGTCTACGACATATATATATATAATTTTATATAAATATACACGCCGCGGCCCACGGGTTGGGAACCGCTGCTATTGTCTATTAAGGGAGTGTGGGAGCGGCGTCTAAACGTACTTTAAAAAATAAAGTCTTGGAAGAAATGATCTATTTAATAAAATAAAATAAAATCTTTCTAAAATTAAAAGTTTATTTATGAAGTTAGGAATAATGCACAATTTTTTTATCTCTTTAATTATTTATAAAATAAAAGAGAAATAAAATAAAATATTATAAACCAAGAATAAATAACAATTTATTAGTATTTTATACAAGACAAATGAAATAAAAAAATATTTCTAAATCACAACTAAAACGGAGATCAAAGGAACGAATTCCTCCGGGATTTCTAAGTATAGTAGGAGGTGAGAATTTTTAGGTCCGGGGAAGCCCTCAACCTCAAGAGAAACCCTAATGCAGTGGCGGACCCAGGAAAAGCAACCGAGTTGCCAAATTTTAAAGTATTCTTTTAATTTTCAACTATATATATATGTTAAATTAAAAAAATACTTTAAAATTAATTATTATTATTTAACGGTGTTTTTAATAAGTTAATGACTTTGATATTTCTGATATGAATACAAAAATTTCTAATTGGTCAGAGATTTTTTTTTTTTTTTTTTTTTAGTCAATTTCGTAAGTTATTTGAACTCAAATCAATTACCAAATTCACCATTATATACCCCAGAGATGTTTTTTTTATTTTTAAAACATAAAAAAAATTCATATCATTAGTAAAGTCACTAAATTATCAAATGCCTTTTTTTATTAAAAATTTAAAATTAATATAACCTAGTTAAATTATGCACCTTTTTTTCACAAACATTGGTATAATCTTATCACTAGCCACTGGGATTTCGGTGGATTCAAAGCCCCGAAAAAAAACGAAGAATTATATTTATATATATATTTTTTTTTTCAATATAATCTATAATTAAATTTTTTTCCAAATATTTCTTCTTTTGTTTTTAATTAGTAATTACAAAAGAAATACCCGTAATTAAATAATGTTGAATAGAATGGAACACAGTAGAACCTCGCTTAACGAGTAACGAGCAAAATAAATAGTAAAAGAATGACTCGCTTAACGAGCAACTTTTCGTATAACGAGTACAAAACATCGACTTTGTCAAAATAAAAGTCTGTCCAAGTAGTTTATAATTTGGCTTTTATATTTAATAAAAAGTTTCTATTAAAAAATATATAATTTTTTTTAAAAAACAATGAAATAATCACATGTAGAAAACGCATGGGTGGGACTTAATATTGTCCCTCACTCTACATGAATAAAAATTAATTGAATTAATTATTACGAAGATAATCAGGAAATAGATGAAGATGATTCATGATTAAACGTTATACATGACATAATATGAGAAAAATTGTTTCGCTTTACGAGTTTGATTCTGGAACGAATATTTCTCGTTAAGCGAGGTTCTACTGTAATTGTTAATTATTAAAAAAAAAGTAATGGGGCTTTTAAATAAATAAATATGTTTGTTATGAGATTTAGGCGGCTGAAATCACAGGTTTTGAATGGGGCGGTTGATAAGAAAGTCTGACGGAAGATATTTATTAAATATTATTCTACATACTAATAGAGATCTAATGAAAAATCTTAAATTTCGGCCGGGTCCCCTCATTAAGAAAAAGCAATTAAGGGGCTTCAGGAGGGCACATTGAATCTTAAGTCCGAAACTACTGAGGCATTTTAAAGTATTTTTTATGCAGTTTTTTTTTAAATGATTTAAATTGGTAAGCATTTTACATATTGGAATGCTTTTTTTTTTTAATTATGATTAATTAAAAAATATTTATATTTATAGAAAATGCAAAAAAAAAAAACTATTATAAAAATTGTAATTTTTTTAAATCTAAAAAGATAAAAATCATTAATATCCAACCTATAATAGTTGAATAAAATGATGACGAAATCAAAAATAAATTTCGTATTTATTTAAAAATTAACTGCCAAATAGTTCAGCACTCTTGTAAAAGATGGCAGGCTTGTCTGACAGCCGACATTATCAGATCACTTATAAGCCTATATATATATTTTTATACTGTTATAAATGATCTATTATAATATTTATAAATTATTCATTATTAAAAGATCAACGAAAATCAAACAAATACATGAGATTTGTCAAATTTTCGTAATATTTGGTCTTTTGGCAAACTTTTTAAAATAACGCCATCTTATCGGCAAAAACATACGAACAGCTTTGCCTCTATAAGCCCCTTAATATAGCGATCTGTTGAGGTAGGAACCGAAAAACAGATTTTTTCATCAGAAATCTCTTTCTTGTTTATCTTAGATCCGCCACTGCTCTAATTTTCTTTCGATATAAAAAATTCTACTATCCATTAATATTATTTAAATTTTACATTGATTTTATTTTATTTTTATAAAGAATCTTAATGTAAAGTTTTTTCGAAGGGTGTCCTAAAAGCTATCTTTTACCATTTCAAGTTATGATAAAATTATTATAAAAAATTACTTTTATATAAATCAAATATTTGACTTTTCGACAGTCAAATTCTTTTTTCTCCATGTTAAAAAAAATAACTTTCAGGACACCTCAACATTTATATAAAGCATACATCCTGATAAACATTCAAAAATGAAATAACTGGCACACGATATATATGTATAAATAAGTTAAAAATGAAATGAAATAAAGTTCCAATCTAGCCTTATGAACCTACATATTTATTTATATTTAAATAATATCTAGGAACAAGAGTTTATTGATTTATTATAAGAAAAATATTGACTTAAAATTAGCACTTTCAGTTCACTTAGGGTTGGAATATTTACACAGTTTTTTTTTTTCTTTTGACTGGAACCGTTTTATTACATTTAATACCATTATAAAGCTCTCGAAACTAGAAAGAAATAAAAATAATTAATTAAAATATTAATTTGTAGAATGAAAAAAAGGTGATATTACATGGACGTAGCCAGAAATCTTGTTAGGAGGGGGGTCAACCCCTCGTTAGGGCCAGAGGGGGGTTGCAATTAATATATACATAGATTATTAATTATTTATTTAAATAAAAAAAAAAAATTAAATTAATGTAGTGGATTGGGGCGTTTAAAAAAAAATTTCCAATGGAAAAAATATATATTTGTTTTTTTTTTAATTTTTAGGATAAGCCAGGGGGGGGGCAATGGCCCCCTGCCTCCCCCTGGCTACGCCCATGTGATATTATAATGAAATAAATTGAAATATAGAGGACTTTTGCATGAAAATTAGATATATTTTTTCGAAAATTATTTAGCATATGAACAATTTATAATATTGTAGTAAGGAATGAAGAAAAGAGCAATTGCAGTTTGATTTATTTCGTTTATTAGGGCACTTCAAGTCGACGTTTCGGTAAGATATACGACCATCTTCACTGAAGTGTGTCAACAAAACTTCTCGAAAAGTTAAATGGTACAGTTGTGAAAGTTTTCTTGCCATTAAATAAGGACCAAAGGCTATGCGAGTAAAGGTTACCTTGATTTTGGTCTTTATTTAAGGCGCTTGGGGAGGCAAAGCTGTTCGCATGTTTTTGCCGATGGGATGGCGTTGGGGATCCTAAAAATTTAGCCAAAAAGCCCAATTATTACGAAAATTTGCCAACAGATGGCAGAATGGTAGGGCTATATTTAATCTCATGTATTTGTTTAATTTTTGATGATTTTTTAATAATGAATAAATGAATAATTTATATATTTTAATTATAAGAGGTTTTACTCAGACTACAAAAATTCTAGGTGGTCTTGAATATTTAATTTCTAAATTATTAGAATGAATTAAGTCAAAAGTGCTGAGGCGATAAATTTATTCGACCTTTCGGCATACAGCCATCTTCAGAGCACTAAAAAATAACGAGATATATATACACATATATACAATAATTATAAAAGAATTCTAAAAAATACCTTTGAATAATTTACACCAAAATCAAAAACAGAGGGAGATAAAATTGAAAAATTTAAAAAATGAATATTTAATAAAAACTTGAATCAATTCCAAATAAATAAAAAGCATAAATAAAAATGAAAATAAAAAATAAAAAATAAAAAATAATAATATTATCAAAAAAATGTTTTCATTAATATTACCAGACCACACCATCGTTAAGAATAATTTATAAATATTATTATATATTATATAGCATTTATAAGAGCATAAAAATATATAAATATAGACTTATAAGTGATCTGATAATGCCGGCTGTTAGACTAGGCTGCCATCTTTTGCAAGAGTGCTGAACTATTTGGCCGTTAATTTTTAAATAAATACGAATTTTATTTTTGAGTTGGTCACCACTTTAATTAATTATAATATTATAGGTTGGATATTAATGATTTTTACATTTTTAGATTAAAAAAAAAAAATTACAATTTTTATAAAAGATTTAAAACTGAATAATAGTTTTTTTTTGCATTTTCTATAAATACAAAAAAAAAAATATTTTTTAATTATTCGTAATTAAAAAAAAGCATTCTATTATGTGAAATGCCTCAGTAGTTTCGGACTAAAGATTTATGTGCCCTCCAGAAGCCCCTTAATGGCAAGAATTACACAATTGTACCATTCAACTATTCGAGTAGTTTTGTTGACATACTTCAGCCCTGAAGATGGTCGTATATCTGACCGAAACGTTGGCTGGAAGTACCTTAATAAACGAAATAAATCTGTCTGCAATTGTTATTTTCTTGATTCCTTACTGCAAGATCTATTAAGCTCACTCTAAAACAATTTATAAGTAGAAAATATAATGAAAGATAGAAACCTGAAACGTCCTTTAAATCAAACATCAGCGGCGACGTGGGCTGCTATCCACCTGGCAGTGTCGGCTACTTTATGGTAGATCCCTGGTTGATGATCGACAGCGCATCCGAAACCAGCACTTGTAATTCCTGCAAGTGTCCATCGGCCGTCGCTCAGGACTATTAGTGGCCCCCCGGAGTCACCCTGTAAGCATCCTCATTACCCTCATCGTCAGTTCTCACATTGAATTCTTCGAAAACGCGCATCTTTCCCTTACCAGGCAGGCGTCCATATGACCATCACTGTGACCAGCGCAGAACATTTCCGGGTGAAGATCTAAGTGGATGTTCTTTTGCTCGTGCCAGCGCAGACACTCGTCGTCACTTAGTATTGGCACTGTTGCTTTTTGTAGGATATTTGTTCCCGTCTTTCCTGTTTGAAATAACGAAGTAGATTATTTCAAATGGCAAATAAAAGTAAAATTGATAAGATTATCAGTTATTACAAATAAAATTAGGTAAATGAAAAATATATTTGTACTCCAAAAAGGAACAATAAGTTCAAGATATGATCAAAAAAGGTTTCTGCACTCTCAATAATATTCTTTTTAGACAAATTTTATTCATGAAAAAAGATCGGCCTCACTCCGAAAATATTTAACGATCAACGGATTCTTGCCAAACATGATCTGAGGTAGAAGGATCCAAGCCTTCGTCCATTCTAACTTTGATATAATAAACGCCGATAATTCTTCGTAATTGATATCCTTCTAAGGGTGACCAATTTGCCTATAAAATACCTATCTTAAAAAGATAGTCTCTTCGCCAAGACGGTAGTGAGGTTCCTAATCAAAGGCTCAAAATTCAAGCTGGGAACCACAAATGCATAATAGTCTTCAGGGTTGACAATTATTTTAAAAAAAATGGGCATTTCTCTTTTTTAAAGCCCTGTATTTTGAAATTTTTATTCACATGTTTCAATGAAAAACAACTTAGAATCAAATATCTTTCCTAGATCCTCCATTCCCGAGTAAAATAAAATATATATATATATAATATCAGTGGCGTATTCGGGGGGGGCCCAGGGGGCCGGCCCCCCCCACCCCCAAAGCCTTCTCCAAAACCAAAAAATACCTATTGTTTTCCCTAATGATTTTTTTTTAAATAATTATTTTATTAACTCTCCTAAATTCTAAAAAAAAACTTATAAATAATTGAAAAAATCTCTAATATTTACGAATTTTGTATTAAAATTATTTTTTATTTCAAGAAAAAAAAAAAATTTTTTATTTGTTTTTTATTTATAATTATAATATTATCTAAAAAAAATTTATCCACTTTAAGTTTCTTGGAAAGGGGGGGGGGGGGGTTCAAAACTTTTGGGCCCCCCCAAGCAGAAGTCCTGGCTACGCTACTGTATAATATGTATAACATCGGACCATTAGGAGGGGGCTCTAGGGGGGGATAAATATTTTTTTTCTTACATAACCTATAATTTTTTTTATATATTTAGAAACTAGACTTTCTCCCGAGTAAAATGATATATAATATGTATAACATCGGACCATTAGGGGGGGGGGCAATATTTTTTTTTTGAATAGTGGATGGGCAAAGTTGTGCGCTCGGCTTAGTCAGACCCTTTATTTTTTTCAGTCCTGATAAAGTCATATAATTATTTTTTATAAAATACATAAAAGGCTGCGAAACTTGATTATTACAATCAATTATAAACTTTAACGCTTCACTAATTATAGTAAGAATTTTAATTTTTATTTAGTCTCCTTTCTGGCGTCAATTTTTTGTTATACACATAAATTAGCTAAGAATGTCGGAATTAAAACTCATCAAATAAATAAAATATAATGAAGATTTAAACGTTAGTTTCCTAAGAAAATTGAAATAATAATAGACAATATACCATAGGTGGTGTCTGTTTTGCCCCAGCCAGCGACGACGCCCGTTTGACCTTTGAAGGTCGTATCGTGTCTCGGGAGACAAATGGGCAAGATGTTCTCTTTATAAATGACAGGCCTGGTAAGCCGGAGCAAGGCAACGTCAAACCTGAAATGAACAACCAACCAATTAACGAAACGCTTTTTTTTTTATCCAGATGTAAGAGGCAGAGTCGCCGACCTCACCTGTCAGGTTGACTGATTCGCCATTGGAAACTTGGGTGGATGAGTTTACGAGCCACCCTGTGTATCTCCTCGGGCAATGGCTCCATGTAGTGTCCGGTATTTTGGGTATCGTATTCCCCGAGGTAGACAGTAATATCCTTAAGACGAGCTCTGTGAATTTAATTATTATTAGGATTGAATTGAATAAAATATTTAAATAATATTTAATGAGTAGTGAGGAAATTCAAGGCAGCCAAAAGCAATAAAGGAAAAATCAATTTATATTTATCTTTCGCTTTATTTTACACGCTTGTCGACGTTTCGGCCGATATTCCGGAGTTCAATAATTGTTACGACAACATTATTAAAAAATTAATATTGTTTTAATTAGATATGAGTTAAGGGGGAACGGGAGCGAAGTGGTTACGCATGTTTTTCCCGATAAGATGGCGTAGTGTGTCATTAAAAGTATTCCCAAAAATCAAGTAATTCAAAAATTTGCCAAGAGATGTCAGAATGGTACCTAATAATATTTAATGCATATGGTTGATTTTCATTGATCTTTTATTGCAATAGTATATATCATCTATTGCAATAAATACTTTATAAATGTTATTACATGTATATATTATGTATCTTTTATAAAAGCATAAAAATATATAAATATAGACTAATAGTATATCGTCTGTTAGACTAGCCTGCCATCTATTGCAAGAATGCTGAACTAATTTGACAGTTGGTTTTTAAATAAATCATCTATGCTTATTTTAAAAATTTCTTAATTAAAATGTGATTAATAATAACAATAAATTCATTTTTAAATTTAAAAAAAATTAAGGATTATTGGGACAGATTGTTTTTTTTTGTATTTGCTTGATAACAAAAAAAATTAATTACGAAAATTTTTTAATGTCATTAAAAAAATTATAGCTCGATGTCCTAATAATCTCTTATGAATTTAATTCATTAAAAAAAAAAACCGCATTGAAAAATTCCTTATAATAGTCTAGTTTTTTTTAAAGTAAGTTTAGACGTCGCTCCTGAACCCCCTTAAGATGAGAGAATTTTCGGTGGTTAAGCAAAATAGGGAAAAAAATTATATATATATATATAAAATAAAGGGGAAAAAATGCATAATTAAAAATAAATCCTGTAAAATAAAAAATTTGTGTTATATAATTTTTTACAATTTAACTTTATATCTGTAAACAAAAAATAGATTAAGGCTGAACGCACACCGGACTAGCAAAAACGTTTTATTTTGTCCACGAGCAAAACGTTTTGCTCGATGCCAACCCACACCGAACGAGCAAAAACGTTTTAGGACATTCGATGATGTCGAATCATGTTCAATTGTGTTTTGTCTCTTCGGTGTGCGTTGACCCATAGAAAAGCACTAAAAAAACAATTTTAGGCAAAAACGTTTTTGTTCGTTCGGTGTGCGTTCAGCCTAAAATTGTCATCACATCTTAATTTCCAGCTAAGCCACTTATATAGACAGTATATATATATATATATTTGTAAAAAAAAAAAAAGAAGAAATGTAGCAGAGATGTATTGTAATTGTAATTTTGTGTGTATTTTATAATTTTTTTAACGTCCTGATGAAGGCCGGAATATCGGAAAAGTCGACAAGCGTGTAAAATAAAGCGAAAGATAAATATATATTTTTCTTTATTGCTTTTGGCTGCCTTGAATCTCCTCACTAGTCATAATACATTCAGCCACTTCTCCTGAAAATAATATTTAATTTCTGTTTTGGCATACAAGTTAGAAACCAACCTATGAATGCAATGTGCTGCAGTAGCGACAAGCCTTCTTGAAACAAGAACACCTCCACATTGGTAACCCGCAATTCGAATATGCGCTTGCCATGGGAACTCCCCGAAATAGGCCTCGTTTCCGCCGATGATACGCTTCTGCATTTGCAGCAAGGGTACGCCGCATCCTAAAAAAAAAAAAAAAAACTTTAATTAATTTAATTGTTTATATTTTAGTGAAAAGAATATAAGGTAAATCAATCCTTTGAGGCTGATGTGGTGGCTATTAGACATAATAATTTATGTAGCAAGTATTATTACTTTCTCTTGCCTATATTTTTATATATATAGTGAGAGAAAGTATTGGATTCATGTCAAAAATTCGATGTCGAGATTTTGATGGATATACACGTTTTGAGGTTCACTGAATCCAAAAAAAGTGGTTTTTTGCGACATGTCTGTGTGTTCAATTTAAAGCATGAAGGAAATGAGCTAAAAGGATGAAATTTTATATTCAAGTTTGGTACCCCTTTGGGACATGACACGAAGCTTTTGAACAAAATCCTAAAATGTTCGTACCCATGCGCAATGCGTGGTGGTGAGTGAGCGTAGGACTAAGTACTTCGTTGTTTCTATGGTCGATGTCTTCGCGACGAAGTGCAGCAGGAGGTGGTGGTGGGGGTGGTGGTGGTGGTGGTGTAGCAACTGAGGCAACTCGTGATGCCGGAACACAGCACGTGAACAACAAATCGGCGACCAGGTCGATCGGAGAATCGGCCTGAGAACAGATAACGTAAAAATAAATCCTTTATCTTTTTGTATCTTTAATAACCTAGCGAAAAATGGGGCAACTTTGGACAGAGGTACAACAACAGTAGTCTAGAGAAAGCTGTTGAGAAAGTGAAAAATGGCACTTTAAAGCAGTCTAAAGGCGGGTACACACGTAACTGCAAACTTGACAAGCATGCATGTACAATCTTTTTGTACAACAAACTCTAGCGTCTGTAGGAGAATTTTCCGCAAGCATTTTAAGTGTGCAAGGCGCTTGCACAAGCATATTTGCGCAAGCATAACTCTCCGCCATTTTATAAACATCTTGACATTTTATAAATAATAATAATTTAAAATTTCAATTTAAATATTAATATTTATTGTGTCTGTTTAAAGCAAGGGAGTATTTCTTGTTATCTTCGAATAAATAACCTTTTGTTTCGCTCATTTTTAGGTTAATCTTTGGCATAAGCTATTTCTTGCACAAGCATGCTTGTGCAGTGTGGTGCCGAAGGAAATTTGTGCATGCTTTACCACCAGTGAGGGACAATATTAAGTCCCATCCATGCGTTTTCTACATGTGATTATTTCATTGTTTTTATAAAAGAAAATGAAAATCTTTATTGGAGATTTCCTAGGCTTGAACTATGAAAGCTTCCATTAAAAAATATATAATATTTTTTTAAAAAACAATGAAATAATCACAAGTAGAATACGAATGGGTGAGACTTAATATTGTCCCTCACTGTACAAAAAGATTGCACATGCATGCTTGTTAAGTTTGCAGTTAGGTGTGTAGCCGCATTAAAAATATGAGGTAAACATGTTCAGTGCATTCTAATTAATATCATAAGAATAAATGTTTTATTGTAATATTCATTATAATGATGCTGTTTACGTTTAACTAATAAAATATACCAAAGTTGTCGCATTTTAAGGTAGGTCGACCAAGAAAGAAATTCTCACCAAATGAAGAAAGCCATACCGAGCGCTTAGGAATTAAATGAAATGGCTATATAATACTACAGTCAAAAGTTTATAGATACTTGATATATTTGTTATAAGAACTTCTTGTTCAAATTGTACAATATCTCAAAAAGGACAGAGATGAACCTCTAGTCTGTTTTCTTGGAATAAAGGTCGTTATTAGAATTTAGTGGTTAATATAAATCTATATTGAAGTACTTACTTGAGAGCAGCCCTCATGCAAAGAGCCGCCCACTAGCCAACAGGTAATGGAGAAGGTGCACCTGTGCAGGGCGTTGTTGATCACGCAGGTGGATGGATAACCGAGCAGAGAGGAGAGCAACCGCCCGGCGCCTCCTCTCGAACGACCTGCAACACATACATATCTATCATCTACTATCTCTTTCACAAATCGCAAGTATCTATATTATTAGAAGTACCGGTAATAACAAAGTATTTTTATAATTATTAATTTTTTTATAAACCAACATTGTAGAAATTAAAATAATAATGAATATAGTAATATAGCAACCAAATTGAGAATCTATGAGTTTGAACTTAATAATTAAAAAAATAGAACTTCACTAAAAGACTGACCTATTGTCTTGTGACTAACAGGCCCGGATCGGGCCCACATCACCACCAAAATTAACAATAGCATGGGTGCCTCAATTGCACTAGCCACTGTAGGATTTAATAACAGGTCAAATATATATAATAGGTTAGCCACAAATGAAAAATCAAAAAAATCATTTGATAGCTATGTTAAAATGTGAGAGACAATATTAAGTCCCACCCATGCGTTTTCTACATGTGATTATTTCATTGTTTTTAAAAAAAAATTATATATTTTTTAATGGAAACTTCCATGGTTCAACCTAGAAACTTTTCAATAAAGATTTTCATTTTCTTTTATAAAAACAATGAAATAATCACAAGTAGAAAACGAATGGTTGGAACTTAATATTGTCCCTCACTGTTCAGAGCTTCAAAAAAAAGACTTTCTGCTGAGCAAACAATAGATCATGTTCAACATAAGTTGTTGAATCAAGAAAAAGAAAGATTATTTACTGTAGTTCAGTTTTTAGCTGAAAGAAATATCGCATTTAAAGAATCCATCGAAAACATGCGATGCATGGAATGAAAATATATCAATTATCATACTTGGAAAATTTAACCCAGTAATGCAGAATTATATACAAAGAATCCCCACAAAACAAATACACCAAAGTTATTTAACACAAAATGAAATAATAAACTTAATAGACAACAAATTAAAAATCAAATTATTGATAGAATAAAATATGGAAAATATTTGTGTGATACTAGATTTTTTAATGTACAGCGAGGGACAATATTAAGTCCCACCCGGTGTTTTCTACTAGCGATTATTACATAGATTAAAAAAAAAAAATATTATATATTTTTTTAATGAAAACTTTCAAGGTACAAACCTGGAAAATTTCCAATAAAGATTTTCATTTTCTTTTTACAAAAACAATGAAATAATCACAAGTAGAATACGCATGGGT
>JAKCPI010015493.1:0-12486 GCA_023213315.1 Euborellia annulipes
ATTCTCTGACTGCTCAATCAATTTTTTTTCTCGTTCAATTTTTATAATTCTTCCAAATGTCCAAAAAAAAAAAAAAAAAAAATTTGACTTAAAAGCTGTTAAATTATTATTTTTTAAAATATGGGGAATGACTTCTTCGAGACTTTCTCGTATATTCTTTTGGAATTACGTTTGTGTGTGTGTGTGTGTGAACTCGATTGCTTAAAAACCAAAGCAGCTAGATGGATGAAATTTGGTATATGCTCCTTACACTAAAATTGTAGATTTTTATCAACTTTTGGAGTAAATACGTCACTTGGAAGTAGTACTTTACCTAATAAGTTTTTTCAGAAATTTCGAAATTTTTCAATTTTTTTATCATATTGTGATAAATTCCTCTATTTTAAAAAGTTTTTATTCTTTGACATTTTTCCGAAAACTGAATAGATTTTTAGTTATCGAAGGTAATTTTTTTTTTGTTTGATTTTTTTTTTTTTTTAATTTGTTGAGTATAAAAAAAATAACTTTTTAAAATTTAATAGCTTCTAAGAATAGGCAGAAAAAAATCGAGGAAATTCGGGTTAAGCAAGGCTAAGAACTGCTGAACCGTGGATAGGTGACCCGCTAAGTGTTGAGTCTCTCACCTGCTGGAAGCCATTTTTATTTAATTTTTCAAAAGTCAAATGATCTTAGAGGCCGAAATATAAATTGAAAATACAATTAACTTTAACACCCGTCTCAGGAAGAAAAATAAATAAATCCCACCTCAATAATCAATCAAAAGTTAGAATGTATTTATTTCCTTTATTAAAATAATTTTTTCATATTTATTTTTTTAAATGATTTAATTTGTTTTTTTCTTCTAATTTGATGAATATAAAAAAAAATAATAATTTTATTTTTATTTCTGTCTTTTAGAGCTTCTGGGAAAAGATGATGTCACGCGTATTGTTTGGAATCCGGTTCGTGTGCACCAAGGACGGAGACTCGCATCTTTAAGCGACTCTCTCCGTCTCACTCGCACTCATTACCCTCGCTCTCTTACTATTCAAATTTCATTCCAAAGCCTCTTATAGACCAAAATATTTGAATTTTTGCTTTTTAGAGGAGGGGGGCGCCTTTTAGGCCCCCCCCCTCCCCCTTTAGGTTGTCCCTTCCGTGATATTTATACTAATTTTATGAAATTTGTTTGATTAAATTATAAGATTAATTTCATTTTAACAAAAGGGTTTATGGAATGGACACCAGGTGGCAGCACTTGCCGGCGGTGCCTTGTAATTATGCGCAAGGAAATATAAGCCATATAAGGATCATGAAATAAAAGAAGTATTAAAAAAATTTTAATATTTCACATATGATATATCATTTTTCATTAATTTTTATGCTGATTAATAATTTATAATGAAAATTTCAATTGCATGGATAGTTTTCAAATAATTCAATGGGCAAACGTCAGGTTGTTTATGCCTTAATGTAATTAAACCAAAAACTCTATCTAACATATGATACATGTCATTAATTCTTGAATTCCCCCTGTTTCCAGAGAACTAAAGCCCTTTTAATTATATGATCTAATTTGGGAGTTATTGGCGATCAAAGTTAAGTCTATTTTCGGCCTTAATGACATCAACGCTCAATTCTATATATCGAAAAAGCTTATTTAGCACAAGGGCGGTCCTAGCCTTACATTTTGGGGGGGGGTCACTGTTTTTTTTTTTTTTTTTTTTTATAGTAGAAATAAATGGGCCTGGACCCCAATAAATATATATTAATCAAATATGAGTATCGTTTAAGTCTTAAATGGCCTAAGTTGCCGAAAAGATTGTGTGAATGGGAGAGTGAGTGGGAAAAAAGTGTATGTTAAAAAAAAGAAGATTTTGGGGGGGGGGGTCACGACCCCCTTGACCCCCCCTCTGGGACCGCCCTTGGCTATTTGTGACCATATTACTCCGTACTATGTTCAGATGGGCTGGCTGCGGCTGAGAGCAAGGCGAAAATACTTCCTGGGGATCAGTGGCGTAGCGAGAGGGGGGCAAGGGGGGTCATCATGCCCCGGGCGCTACTCACAAAGGGGCGCCAAACAAATTCGCAAAACAAAAAATAATTTTAATGTCCGGGGAAAAAATTAAAAAAATTTTCCGCGTGACGGAAAAATTTGGTTCCGCAAAAAAAAATAAAATTTTTCCGCAGGAAGGGGGGGAAAAATTCCGCAAAACTTAGCCCACTTAGGTAAAATGATTTTAATTAATTTTGACAGATGCATTTTTTTCTTTTCAAAATAATAAAAAAAACTATTCAACATATATAAAGAGTGAATAGTGCATTAAAATCAGCACTAAATCCTGAATCTTACACATTTATGTCGATTACTAGTTTGCTCTATTTAATAAGAGAGAGTCACATCTATGTTTGCTTGAATTTTCGTAAATTTGCTAAAAACTAAAAAAGATATAAAATTGGTGTTTATTGATTCGTTATCTCCATTAAATACAAAATTTATACGATATCTTAAATATCTTCTACCTTTTATGTTTAATGATATTAAACCTTCTCAAATTTTGTATCGTTTTTTGAGTATAACTCGAAAAATAATTGAGATACAAAAATAACAAAAGTAGATTCTTTATCCTCATCAAATCCCCCCATTTTTTCCGTGTTATATGTTTTAGAAGTGGTTAAATTTAAAAATTTTATTTTTTTAAATTTTTTTTATTTATTTCAAAAAATATTAGAGATATTAAAATTTTTTGTGAAAATTTTTTTTAAAGGTGAAATTTTATCCAGAAACGATGTATCACATGCCTTGTGTTTTTTTTAAAAGATAGAAGGTAGAGGGGGGGGGGGGAGGGGGGGGGGGGGGGGGGGGGCAAGGGAGTCATCATGCCCCGGGTGCTACTCACAAATGTGCGCCAAATGGTCCGCAAAACAAAAAATTGTTGGATAATTTTTATTTTAATTATAATTGATTTCTGGAAAATATATTTTAAATTTAGTACCAGTGTAATATAATAATTATTTGATAAAATGGTGGATGCAGTCCAAATTAATTTAAATAAATATAAGCAACCACAAGTTGCTTATATTTATATATAATAATTATGTATATTTTTGGTTTTTGGGTGGGGGGGGGGCGCTAAAAGGTATTGTCCCCCGGGCGCGAGTTAAACTCACTACGCCACTGGTCACCTATCCAAGGTTAGTTAAGCAGTCCTTGACTTTGCTTAACCCAAATGATCTCTATTTTTACTTTTTTTTAAATTCTTATGTCTCGAAAACTACTGAATAGATTTTAATACAGTTTTTTTCATTCGTTTTAGAATTTTCTAGAAAAGTCATTTGAAGTTAAGCCAAAGAGAGAGGGATTCATCAAGGATGGGCAACCAGCCGACAAGCCCTTCCTGCACTGACTATATACTCGTATGCCTTCTAGTTACTTCCATCACCCAGCCCTTTTAATTATATGATCTAATTTGGGAGTTATTGGCGATCAAAGTTACGACTATTTTCGATCTTAATGACATCAACACTCAATTTTCTATATTATCGAAAAAGCTTATTTATCAATGTCTGATTAAAACCAAATTTTTACCAGAGATTTATAATTAAAAAATGAGTTTTTTTCTAAAGTTTCATTGAGATTGGTGAAGAAATAAATAAAATATTGCCTATTTTGTAAATTGAGTTTTAGAATTCGGGATCTCAGTTGCAAGCCTAGACCCGGTTCATAGACGGCTCTCTTTACCCATCCGAGATCGCGAATTCTAAAACTCAATTTACAAAATAGGCAATATTTTATTTATTTCTTCACCAATCTCAATGAAACTTTAGAAAAAACTCATTTTTTAATTATTAATCTCTGGTAGAAATTTGGTTTTGATTTCTAAATAAATTTTTTCGATAATATAGAATTGAGTCTTGATGTCATTAAGGTCGAAAATAGGCATAACTTTGATCGCCAATAACTTCCAAATTAGATCATATAATTAAAAGGGCTTTAGTTCTTTGGAATCAGGGGGAATTCAACAATTAATGACATGTATCATATATTAGATAGAGTTTTTGGTTTAATTACATCAAGGCATAAACAATCTGATGTTTGCTCATTGAATTATTTGAAAACTATGCAAGTTATGGACATTTTGATTATAAATTATTAATCCGCATAAAAAGTAATGAAAAATGATATATCATATGTGGAATATTAAACTTTTTTTAATACTGCCCCCCTCTGCCCCCCCTGTAGGATGCCAGGGGGGGCAATGTACCCTTGCCCCCCCCAGTTCCGGCGCCTATGAATATAGGTCTAATTTATAACCCATCTTATGAAGAAAAAAATTAATCCCACCTCATTAATTCATCAAAAAGTTTAATTAAAATATTGTATATTTTTCCATTATTAAAATTATTTATTTATTTAATTTTTTTTATAATTTGATGAATATAAAAAAAAAAACAATAAATTTGTGATAAGAAATGGCTCTTAGTAACAGGAGAATAGCATAGTAGAGGAGTCTGTTGGCGCCAAAGGTGACGTCACGACAAAAAAGAAACACTCCTCTCTGTTTTTAATCTCCTGATACCCGTGAATATTATTATCATTGAAAGTGAGTATTTTATAATATAAATTATATTTGTGGAGACTTTAAAAATTATAATTCTAAATGTCTCCACAAGGTAGCAGCACAAATCAGCATGATATATCGACCTGTATCTGTTCAATGGGTAGACTTGTCTAATCATGTTGATTGTGCTGCCACCCTGTGGAGTCGTTTAGAATCAGTGTAGTTTTTAAAGTCTCCGCAAGAGTGTAGCACAAATCAGTTATTAAAATTTGCATTAAAAAAATAAATAAATTTATACACAATTCCAATGATATTAATGCCCAATGCCACTGTACGAGTTAAGCATTATTTAACGCTAAATAATACTTAACTTTCCAAATTTCGTTATACTGCTTGCAAAGTCAAGCTTAAATGTCTAAATTTTAACTTAAATCTAAGCTCTCGATTTCGGGGGCTTAGCGTATGCCTAACCTAAAAACAATTTTCTGTTAAATAAATGACATCTATTCCAAATTTTATTGATAATGTAATATTAATTATCTAATAATAATAAATTTTTTTATTCGATCTAGATTTTTTTATAAAAAACATGAACAATATGAACTCTATTTTCGAAGATGATCTAATATATTATGGAAATAAAGGATTTTGGAATTTTTTGGAAATAATAAAATATGTATGTAAAATATATATATATATATTTTTTTTATATTTAGCCTAGATATGCAGTTGAACTTGCATGTCTCTCGTAAGAGAATATAAAATAAAACTTCTTATTTGTCACATAGTTTAATATAGGATAAAACGATATTTTGTAGGCTCTACAGGTTTAATTTATTTTAAAAAATTTTTACACTAACAACAGGACTCACCAATGAACTAATTATTATTAACATTGCGATTTTCTATTATATTTTATATTTAAATACTAATTTAATAGATAATTTTCTAAAGAGGTATAATTTGGTGTTCAATTCTTTCCTTGTTAATTTAAATAAAAAAATTATAATCATGAAAATCAATATTTTGTTTTCTATTTTTTTATTTTTCTGAAATTAATTAATATTTATAAACAATATGTAATTAATTTAATTTAAGAATATTCAAATAATAAACAACATTATTATTATTAACATCTGTCAATTTTATCAAAAATCACCAGAATATCACTAAAATTTACAACGTTGCCATATTGCACATTTATAAAATTCTTCTTTACTATTCCATGATTAAAATCTTGCGGGTTCAAACAAACAATTTATTTAAGAGACGCTTTAGTTTAAGCACACTTAGTAAAGAGAGACATAAATGTCAAACGGTGCAATTGGGCATAAGTCTTGAACGGTATCAGGAGATTAGAAACAGAAAGGAGTGTTTCTTTTTGTCGTGACGTCACTTTTGGCGCCAACACCTCCTCTACTATTCTATTCTCCTGGTACACAGACCTCATTATTTTAAGTAAAAATTTCATTCTCTAAGTAAGTTGAAATGAAATAATGAAATTTTCTTTATAAATTAATTAAAAATTATTAATTAATCTGCATAAAACGTAATAAAATAAAAGACTCGATTTAACATTATGTCGACAATTTTTTTCTATGATAGGGAACTTTTTCGGTTTTTTTTCTCACTCCATTATTTTTATTAGCCTAAAATAGAATTGGCAAGCCAATATGATCCAGATTTCTTTCTTAAAAAATAACGAAAATATAGAAGAAATCAGGGGCGTATATAGAAATTTTTTTCGGGGGGGGGGGGCCTGATCTCAAAAAAATTTTTTGCCGAGACCCATTATTCGCTCTATATTCCTATATATGTATATGCATTTAGGAAGTTTCGGGGGGGGGCCTCAGCCCCCCCCCCCTATATACGCCCCTAGAAGAAATATGAAAGTAACATTAATCTATAAGAAAGGTATTATTTATACCTTTCCATTTCCTATTTTTTTCTTACCCTAAACATAGGGTTGCCAAAATTTATATTCCACAAATCCTTTCTCTCGTTATAATAACAGATACAATAACAGATAAATGAAATTATAAGTTGGCATTAAAAATAAAAGGAAATTGATAATATGATTTAAAAAAAAAAGTGCAGGAGGTGGATTTGAACTCGGGAAGTTTGGTTACGTGAGATTGGAAAAAAATATAGATTGCTTGCGGACGCATTAACCACTTCAGCCACGATGTTGTTAATTCTTTGAAAATAAAATAAACCATAAAAGAAACATGAAATAAAAGAAATATTAAAAAATTATTAACATTCTACATATGATATATCATTTTTTAGAACGTTTTATCCAGATTAATAATTTATATTCAAAATTGCAATATCATGCCTAGTTTTCAAATAATTCAATGGGCAAACATCAGATTGTTTATGCCTTGATGTTATTAAATCAAAAACTCTATCTAATATATGATACATGTCATTAATTCTTGAATTCTCCCTGATTCCAGAGAACTAAAGCCCTTTTAATTATATGATCTAATTTGGAAGTTATTGGCGATCAAAGTTAAGACTATTTTCGGCCTTAATGACATCAACACTCAATTTTCTATATTATCGAAAAAGCTTATTTAGCATTGTCTGATTAAAACCAAATTTTTACCAGAGATTTATAATTAAAAAATGAGTTTTTTTCTAAAGTTTCATTGAGATTGGTAAAGAAATAAATAAAATATTGACTATTTTGTAAATTGAGTTTTAGAATTTGGGATCTCAGATGGAAGCCTAGACCCGGTTCATAGATCGCTCTCTTTACACATCCGGGATCGCGAATTCTAAAA
The DNA here is from genome assembly GCA_023213315.1 of Euborellia annulipes. Taxonomy (NCBI): domain Eukaryota; kingdom Metazoa; phylum Arthropoda; class Insecta; order Dermaptera; family Anisolabididae; genus Euborellia; species Euborellia annulipes. Next base: position 7,331 of record JAKCPI010015493.1, read on the forward strand.
CTCAATTTACAAAATAGTCAATATTTTATTTATTTCTTTACCAATCTCAATGAAACTTTAGAAAAAAACTCATTTTTTAATTATAAATCTCTGGTAAAAATTTGGTTTTAATCAGACAATGCTAAATAAGCTTTTTCGATAATATAGAAAATTGAGTGTTGATGTCATTAAGGCTCGAAAATAGTCTTAACTTTGATCGCCAATAACTTCCAAATTAGATCATATAATTAAAAGGGCTTTAGTTCTCTGGAATCAGGGAGAATTCAAGAATTAATGACATGTATCATATGTTAGATAGAGATTTTGGTTTAATTACATCAAGGCATAAACAATCTGACGTTTGGCCATTGAATTATTTGAAAACTATGAATGCTATTGGAATTTTGATTATAAATTATTAATCCGCATAAAAATTAATGAAAAATGATATATCATATGTGGAATATTAAAATTTTTTTAATACTTCTTTTATTTCATGTTTCTTTTATGGCTTATTTTTCCCCTAAACATTTATATAAAGTGTGGCTCAAGTGGTTAATTCGTCCTCAAGCAATCTATATTTTTTTCCCATTCTCACGTAACCAAACTTCGCGAGTTCAAATCCACTTCCTGCACTTTTTTTTTTATTCATAACTGTTTTTTATACCTCATGTGAGGGGGGGGGGGGCTGACTGATCTATATTATCTATGCTCCCTAAATACACATTTTGTAAAGTATATAAAATGATATTTCGAATTCTAAATTGCCCCCTCCCCTGAATAAGCAAATTTCCGCTGCCTCTCCCTCCAAGTTAGGAGCTGCACGAGGTTTTTATTTATCACCAATATAATCAGTGAGGCGCTACGGGAGAGGGGGGCTGATATAATCGTCGGAGGCCATTTCCCCTCTACCCCGTAGCGCCTCACTGATTAAAATGTTGGTAAATAAAAACCTCGTGCAGCTCACAACTAGGTCGGTCCCCTTTGTTTTGCGCCCCCAGCCCAGTTGCGCCTGTTTTGCCACTCCCTCGTTACGGCCCTGTATTTTAATAAAATACTCAGACAGCTTGAAATATTGTAGCAATATTGCAAATCTTGCAATATTGCAGCGGCAATATTTCAAGCTAACCTTACAGGGAATATTGCAGCAACATTACTGCAATATTCCTAAGTCCGCCTCTTTGTAACTTGCAGGAATATTGCGGCAATGTTGCTGTTTGAACTGAAATATTGTGCAAGATTGTCAATATTGCTGCAATATTCAAGCTGTCTGGATAGAGATATAAAGGTTTGAATATAACATTTTTTAATGTATTTTGACTAGGGTCCGACCGAAACAAGATTTTCAGCCGAAACCGAAACCGAATATTCGGCCTCAACCTTAGTTTCGGCCGAAACCGTAACCGAAACCGAAACTTGTATTTCCTATAAAATTTTTTTTCATTTTACCTTTTTTTTTCAATTTTTTTCCCTCCCGTGAAAATCATTTTACCTTTTTTTAGGGAGACTAAAATTTTTTCTCCCTCAAGTGCAAATTATTTGACCTTTTTTTTTTGCATGCGAGTCTCATCCCATTTTTTCAGACTCTGGTTTCGGCCACTTTTTGGCCGAAACTGGCCGAAACTGTAACCGAAACCGAATATTCGGTCGGTTCCTAATTTTGACTATAGACCCAGGGCCGGATCTAGGGGGGCCAGTGGGGGCATGTGCCCCGGGCGGCAGATATCAGGGAGCGGCAGTTAAAGAAAGATTTACAAAAAAAAAAAAGGTAAAATGATATGCATTTTGTATAGAAAATTTTAAGGAGGGTACGGCAAATAAAATTTTGCCTCCCCCCCCCCCTAAAAATCTCCTAGTTCCGGCTCTGTATAGACCAGTGGTTCCCAACCTTTTTTGATGTGGGGCCCACTTTTTCAGTTAAAAAAACGCTGAGGCCCAGTATATATATATAATTTTATATAAATATACACGCCGCGGCCCACGGGTTGGGAACCGCTGCTATAGACTATTAAGGGGGTGTGGGAGCGGCGTCTAAACGCACTTTAAAAAATAAAGTCTTGGGAGAAATGATCTATATAATAAAAGAAAAGAAAATCTTTCTAAAATTAAAAGTTTATTTATGAAGTTAGGAATAATGCACAATTTTTTTATCTCTTTAATTATTTATAAAATAAAAGAGAAATAAAATAAAATATTATAAACCAAGAATAAATAACAATTTATTAGTATTTTATACAAGACAAATGAAATAAAAAAATATTTCTAAATCACAACTAAAACGGAGATCAAAGGAACGAATCCCTCCGGGAGTTCTAAGTATAATAGGAGGTGAGAATTTTTAGGTCCGGGAAGCCCTCAACCTCAAGAGAAACCCTAATGCAGTGGCGGACCCAGGAAAAGCAACCGAGACGAGTTGCCAAATTTTAAAGTATTCTTTTAATTTTCAACTATATATATATGTTAAATTAAAAAAATACTTTAAAATTAATTATTATTATTTAACGGTGTTTTTAATAAGTTAATGACTTTGATATTTCTAATATGAATACAAAAATTTCTAATTGGTCAGAGATTTTTTTTTTTTAGTCAATTTCGTAAGTTATTTGATCTTAAATCAATTACCAAATTCACCATTATATACCCCAGAGATGTTTTTTTATTTTTAAAACATAAAAAAAAATTCATATCATTAGTAAAGTCACTAAATTATCAAATGCCTTTTTTTATTAAAAATTTAAAATTAATATAACTTAGTTAAATTATGCACCTTTTTTTCACAAACATTGGTATAATCTTATCACTAGCCACTGGGATTTCGGTGGATTCAAAGCCCCCGAAAAAAAACGAAGAATTATATTTATATATATATATATTTTTTTTCAATATAATCTATAATTAAATTTTTCTCCCAAATATTTCTTCTTCTTTTGTTTTTAATTAGTAATTACAAAAGAAATACCCGTAATTAAATAATGTTGAATAGAATGGAATACAGTAGAACCCTCGCTTAACGAGGTACCTCTCATAACAGTAAGAGCAAAATAAATAGTAAAACAATGACTCGCTTAACGAGCAACTTTTCGTATAACGAGTACAAAACATCGACTTTGTCAAAAATGAAAAGTCTGTCCAAGTAGTTTATAATTTGGCTTTTTATATTTATCAATAAAAAGTTTCTATTAAAAATATATAATTGTTTTTTTAAAAACAATGAAATAATCACATGTCCCCAAAAAACCTAATCTTCAGACTTTCAAGTCTAACTCAACAGGTATCTTCTCAGTTCCTGCAGTTGAGTTTCCCTTTATGTTTTTTCTCCTTTTGTTTTTATTTTCTTCCTTGCTCTTGTGACTATTATCTTTGAGGGTTTTTGGACTTTGTGTCTGTATTCCAAAAAAAAAAAAAAAAAAGGAAACGGATGGGTGGGACTTAATATTGTCCTCCTCACTTGGCTACATGAATAAAAATTAATTGAATTAATTATTAAGAAGATAATCAGGAATAAATTTAGATGAAGATGATTTATGATTACAACGTTATGCATATAACATAATATGAGAAAAATTGTTTTCGCACGGTAAGATTCTGGAACGAATTATTCTCGTTAAGCGAGGTTCTACTGTAATTGTTGCTAATTATAAAAAAAAGTAATGGGGCTTGTAAATAAATAATATGTTTGTTACATGAGATTTAGGCGGCTGAAATCACAGGTTTCCTTTAATGGGGAGGTTGATAAGAAAGTCTGACGGAAGATATTTATTAAATATTATTCTACATACTAATAGAGATCTAATGAAAAAATCTTTTTGGTCGGATCTCCTCATTGTTAAGAAAATCAATTAAGGAGCCTCAGGAGGGCACATTGAATCTTAAGTCCGAAACTACTGAGGCATTTTAAAGTATTTTTTATGCAGTTTTTTTTTAAATGATTTAAATCCGTGAGCATTTTACATATATATATTTAATTATGATTAATTAAAAAATATTTATATTTATAGAAAATGCAAAAAAAAAAACTATTATAAAAATTGTAATTTTTTTTTAAACTAAAAAGATAAAATTATTAATATCCAACCTATAATAGTTGAATAAAATGATGACGAAATCAAAAAATAAATTTCGTATTTATTTAAAAATTAACTGCCAAATAGTTCAGCACTCTTGTAAAAGATGGCAGGCTTGTCTGGTAGCCGACATTATCAGATCACTTATAAGCCTATATTTATATTTTTATACTGTTATAAATGATCTATTATAATATTTATAAATTATTCATTATTAAAAGATCAACGAAAATCAAACAAATATATTAGATTTGTCAAATTTTCGTAATATTTGGTCTTTTTGGCAAACTTTTTAAAATAACGCCATCTTATCTGCAAAAACATACGAACAGCTTTGCCTCTATAAGCCTCTAATATAGCGATCTGTTGAGGTAGGAACCGAAAAAAAACAGATTTTTTCATCAGAAATCTCTTTCTTGTTTATCTTAGATCCGCCACTGCTCTAATTTTCTTTCGATATAAAAAAAATTCTACTATCCATTAATATTATTTAAATTTTACATTGATTTTATTTTTATAAAGAATCTTAATGTAAAGTTTTTTCGAAGGGTGTCCTAAAAGCTATCTTTTACCATTTCAAGTTATGATAAAATTATTATAAAAAATTACTTTTATATAAATCAAATATTTGACTTTTCGACAGTCAAATTCTTTTTTCTCCATGTTAAAAAAATAACTTTCAGGACACCTCAACATTTATATAAAGCATACATCCTGATAAACATTCAAAAATGAAATAACTGGCACACGATATATATGTATAAATAAGTTAAAAATGAAATGAAATAAAGTTCCAATCTAGCCTTATGAACCTACATATTTATTTATATTTAAATAATATCTAGGAACAAGAGTTTATATTATAAGAAAAATATTGACTTAAAATTAGCACTTTCAGTTCACTTAGGGTTGAAATATTTACACAGTTTTTTTTTTCTTTTGACTGGAACCGTTTTATTACATTTAATACCATTATAAAGCTCTCGAAACTAGAAAGAAATAAAAATAATTAATTAAATATTAATTTGTAGAATGAAAAAAAGGTGATATTACATGGACGTAGCCAGAAATCTTGTTTGGAGGGGGTCAACCCCTCGTTAGGGCCAGAGGGGG